>VXAU01003238.1:2751036-2787957 GCA_013399695.1 Formicarius rufipectus | reverse complement strand
GGGCTCGGTGGGATCACTGAGGGGCTCGATGGGGATACTGAGGAGGGGAAGGGGGATCAATGAGGGGATCAGGGGGTCAATGAGGGGGGTCAAGGGGTGCACAGTGGGCTCTGAGGAGGCTCAGTGGGTTTGCTTAAGGGCTCGGTGGGCACACTGAAAGGGTCAGGGGGATCCCTGAGGGGCTCAGTGGAATCACTGAGAGGGTCAAGGGGATCCCTAAGGGGCTTGGAAAGATCCCTTAGGGGCTCTGTAAGATCCTTTAGGGGCTCAGGAGGAATGCTGAGGGTCTCAGAGGGATCCCTGAGGGGCTTGGGGGGATCCCTGAGGGGCTCGGGTGTACACTGAGGGTCTCAGAGGGATTGCTGAGGGTCCCAGAGGGATCACTGAGGAGCTCGAGGGATCCCTGAGGGTCTCAGAGAGATCCCTGAGGGGCTCAGGGGCTCGGCCGGGCCGTGGTGCTCCATGGCCCTCCAGCCCCGCTGTGCTTGGTGGTCTCACAGCCACAAAGCCCCGTCCCGGGACAGGCACGGGCTGCTCCAGGTGTGACTGCGCTCGGGAACTGCAGGGACAGACGGAGCAGAGCCCTCCCGAGGGGCTGCCCCGGGGCTCGGCTGCTCCTGGTTTGTGTAGGTATACATGTCAGTAAAAACATGCACACATAGACATGCATACGTATATAGAGATATAGATATATATATATATACACACCTGCACAGAGACTATGACCTGGAAGTCTGTTTAGCACCCCAGGACTGGCAGGGAGTCAAAAAAGTGTTGTGGCTGCCCCATTCACCCGAGAAACAAATGTGGGCACAACAGTTACACATAATATTTCAGGAAGCCTGTCTCCTCACTTCAGGAATGTAAGCCTTGAATATATTTGTCTGTCAGCCCTTGGTTGGACTTTGCTTTGGAATTAAAGTGGCAGGGATAGCAGAATGTTCCTGCAAATCTAGTCTAGGTTTTGGCTACTGATGTTAATCTCTCTGTCCCTAGATCTGTAAGTGTATGTGTGTGTTTGTATGTAGAGACACACACATACACACATATACAGATATATATATGTCTATCTCAGCTCTTGGTCTGATTGTGCTTTGAATCTACAGTGACTGAGATACCAGAACTTTCCTGCAAAACTATCCTAGGTGTTTGTTACACTTGCCATTTCAAAAAAACAAACAAAAAATAAATATATATATATATATATGAGAGAAGACAGAGGTCATGCATTTTGAGAGTTCAGCATCAGAGCAGTGCCTGAAGTCTGATGCAGTGGTGCAGGTGAGACATCACCTGGCTGCCCTCATTTCCAGCTGGAGACCCCGAGGTTTGTAGTCCGTCCCCACGTCCCTGAGTGGGCTCTCAGTGCTGTTTTGTTGTGATGGTGATGGTGCCCTGCCGAGGACAGGGCAGTTTGACTGGTTTGGCATGACATTTTTTTCCTGACAAATTCAGGTTAGCTGTGACTTTCACCTGAAAGTTTCTTGTCATAACCTCAAATGAACTGTGCCAAGGTTTTTAAATTTACTGATTCATCTTAGTACAACCTAAGCAGCTCTTTTTAGTTTCTTGTACTTAATCTTTCTATTTTCTACTGGGAAAAAATTATTACCCAGCTTTTGATCACAAAACATAACCAAAGACCAGATTGGTGGGCTTTGAACATGAGAATCTCTTTCAGGGAGATCAAGTCTTCTGACTGCCATTGAGATGGTTTGTCCATGTCATAAATACACATTTGCTCATTTCATGAATACACATTTGCTCATTTCACAAATACACACTTGCCCATTTCATACACATTTATCCATTTCATAAACACACACTTGCTCGTTTAATAAATATGCATTTGTCCAATACATAAATGAACACCCACTGGTTCTGTTATGCCCCTGTTCTTTAGCACACCCTCAGCAGCTGTAAGTCAGTTTGCTGTAGTAGAAATACTGATTTTGGGGGAAAATGGATTAAAAATGAATTTTATGGAATTTATGGATTTTATGGAAAAGTGAAGTTTTCCAGAGAGGAGGTGATGAAGGACAAGAGTGATCCAGGCTACAAGGGAGGGATTAGACTTTCTTCGTCACATAATGTCAGATGCTGAAGAACACAAGCAAACTTAATATGTAAAATGCTATGAACTGTTCACAGCATTGAAATGAGAGAAATCTGAGCTACTGGAACAAATGGTGTTGTGGAGACTCTGCAGCTGAGGCTGAATCAATTCCTAGACCAGAGCTGGCTGGTAACAGGGGAATAACTGAAATTTTACTTTTATATGCTTATAGGAATTATAAGCAAAAATGTGATTTATGAGGATGTTTCAGTGTTTATTGCCTATCTCCAACTGAGCTTTACAGATCCTGTTGAGAATATAATAAAATGTAACATTTTGTTCCTCTGCAATAAACACTAACTAGGAAACAATTTTAATTTAAAGCCAGCTAAGGTCTTGCTGTTTATAACTGCTAACAGATAATGACTGAGTGTGCAGTGTTTATGAATGAAAGATTAAAATTAATGATAATTAAGGTAATTACACTAATAATAATAAAAGGATTGCTTTTCATTGCATGACACGCTCAGCACAAATGAACACATCCTTAAATAGGTTTAATTACCTTTTTCAGTTTCTAAGTAGGCAACACTTGAAATGTCATCTAAAAATATAAAAAATATGATTTGTGTGTTTTTAAAAGTAGCTTAGCTTAAATCTTCCACAAATTTCTGATCTTGGAGAATTGCAGGACTAATGGAAATAGTTATAACTATCTGCACAACAAATACAGGTTAGATCATACAGCTACACTCCTGGAAATCCAGTGTCTGTGCAAAACATTTATGATTGACTGGAATTTTGGGGGTTTAATTCCCTCAAAAATAACAAGTGTTTCATACCTCAACTATTTCAGTAATACAATTTCTGATATTCTTATAAGATCAGTGCCTTACTTAAGTGCCTATGCTGGACGTGTCCCCCTTCCACCTTACAAGGGCTCTCCTGTCCACTTCAACCTTCATCCTTTTCTTGCCATCCCAGTCCACCACATCACCACTTGATTTTCAACAATTATCTCCCTCCCTTATCATTCCTAGATTGTTTAATTTTATATTTTGTTCTGTTTTGTTTTATAACGACAGAGCATAACATATCTGCTCTTTACTGAAGACTTGACACCAAGTTATTGCAAGCCTACAGGTGGTCTTGATGAACATCTCCTGGTTGAAAGACTACCATTTTAGTGTCCTATTGTCCTTATTTTACTACTCTTTGTAAATCACCCAAATTCATTACTGAGGCAAAGTCAGTGTTTGAGCTACCATAAGTTGTTCCCATGCATAGCAGAAAGAAGAAAAGCTTATTTTGTAGGAATCTGGCTAAAAGAAGATTAAAGGTGGCATCAGTTTGTAATAACTTCCTTAGATATATTTCCCTCAAAGTCATTTTTAGAAAAGAGAGGTAGGGGAGGCTGTGGTGCCTTAGTTCTAGCCTACAGTTCCAGTTTTGTCATGCAGAATTTTCTTCCAAGGGTTTTCTTCCAATGGCAAGTGTTGCAATCCACTTTTAAATCTTCAGAATGGGAAGTGAGGAATCTCCTTTGTTCAGGAGATGGTTGCCTTTTGTTTATTGACTGATAATACCAGTAGTAGAATCAGAAATATGGGATATAACTTAACTTTTGAGGATGGAAAACTGGAAAGGATGAGAGTTACAACAAAAGCAGCAAGACACTTAGGTTTAGGGCATATCAGTGCAAAGGACCAGGGGCACACAAGTGCAAAGTCACCAACTTGTGATTTTTCTTGTTATGCCTGATCTGCAACATCTGTTGTTTAGGTCTAAACATTTCAAAGTCAGACTGTACTTTCCCTAAAATACTGACTTATTTATATTTGAAAAGAATGTCTTCCTTCAACATCCCTCCACAAAACTCAAACATAGTCCTGTTTCTGCCCTACCTAAATTCAATGTGTGAGTAAACCCCCAGCTGTTTAGCAACTGTCAACATGTCTGTCATTTCTATGTTGCAGCAAAATTCTTATTGACTTTAGTTTTAGGTTTGTCCTTCTGTGCTTTCCTGTAACTGATGGTGAAGGAAAGGAAGTTCCAGTTGGGCTAAAAATAATGGGAGAAGATTCATCAGTACTTTGGAAATTTGGACATAGAGTGGGTCAGTTCTGATTTGCCTTGAAGTCAGTCCTCTACAAAACCATGCATGCTGAACAAGAACCAAAAAAGCAATCCTAGAAACAAAACCATAACAGAAAAAGCACTTTATCTTTTCACTTAAGACTGAATTTTACAGTATGGATTTGACACGATGACCTCATTTTAAGTAGAGCCGCAGCTTTAGACCATGAGCTTTTCAACTTGTTTGTAAGTACAAATCATGACCAATTTGTCCTCTTTAGTCCTAGGTTTGGGTAAAGATCTCTTTGGGTACTAAAGGAAAAAAAACTTTTAGTGCTATAGATCATGTGTTCTTTATGTTGCTACATCAAGGATGCAGAAAGACCACCACCACTGAAAAACCCCCCAAATCTCACCCCAAACTCAATCAAAAAAGACATTAAATTTTACCACAGAATAAAATTGTCTCTTGCTTCACAGCAATCTAGTGTGCCTTGTTGTGTGGGCACAATGTACCTTAGGCAGATAATGACTCAAGTGACTCATTTCTTTTATAGCACTGAAAATAATCTTTGAGATGCCTCAATGCAACGAACTACTATTTTGATTAAGGTCTGGATTACCTTGGCCTATCTGATAACTTAATTTGGCTTTTAATCAGAAGTTTTCAATGGCCTGCAGAAAGCTGCTTCTGATGTAATCTTTATGAGGCCTCCTGGCTGTCTTCTCCTGTGTGCAGGGTAAGGCCATAAGCCCCTTGGATCAGCACAGGAAGCAAATCCACTCTGAAGAAAGGATGCAACTTCTAGTTCTTCACTGCCACCCTGTCCTCTGACAGCTTGTAGTGGAGCCCAAATGGACACCTGACCAAGACCACATCTCCACGTTCAGTCTCCTCTCTAGCAAGGGCAAACTCACACTCATAGTCTCTCAAGCTTTCACAACTGATATTCTAGAACAGTAACATTCATTTGACTCAGTTTCCTCTCTACCAGATGAGCCAAAGAAAAACTGCTTGACAGCCAGTGAGTATTTAAATTTCGTTATCAAACTCACTGGATTAGACTGGAAAACAAAATGTGAAGAATTATCTATTATGCTTAAAAATGCATTTAGAAAATACTCTGTGTAGTATGAATTATGTTCTACTTGTAATGAATGACCTAAAATGACTTTTCAGGGGAGTATGAGAAACCTTCTGTGACCTATGCCTCTTCATATAGTTTGGCATATCCCAGAGAGAGTATCCCCTAGATTAGAGCAGCATTCCTGAAGAGGCTTTCCCTCCACTTTCTACCTGACTGTGGCACAAAGAAGTCCCCATCAGTAGCGAGACACTGGAGGAAGGGACACAGAGCAAACTGTAACAGTTGGGCACGTTGTCTGTTTCGGGGTGAAAACAAAAAAACCCCCTTTATTAAGGTTTATATCATGTATCACAATATGTAGGGTTACTACAATTAGGAGGCTGGGTTATGTTAAGTGGGGGATGGATCATGCTGGCTTAAGGGATTACTTTATGTTAATCCATTATTCATGCCACAAGGGAAAGAAGAAAAAATAGGATGTCGCCAAACAGATTTCACATCTTGTCAGAGGAGACAGGGAGGTTCCAATCTCGCCAAAAAGTTAACAGAGTCTTTGGGAATGTCTGAGGCTGGATCAGCATCTTGGGACAAGTTTATCATCCTGGGAACCTTCCTGGCTTTGGGTGGTCTCCCAAGGCTTGGCACACAATCCTGTCAGTTTTCTTGTTAATCATCCAGTTTCATATTCCTACAGCAAACACCATCCTGCACTGAAGCACTGGCTGGAGGCCCTGCAAGCATCCCAGAGCTCTCCAGAATCCCCATGAGGATGGTCTGGGCAAGCTCAGCTTTCTGCTTTCCTGGCCCACTCAGCTCTGACCGGTGCCTGGTCAATGGTCTGCTCATACATGTGAGCTTAGTTTAGACTGGAACTTCACCTTGCCTTGCCTCTGGGTGGTTGAGGGCAATTCATTACCTTCTGCTGCCCTGGCTGAATTCCCTGACCCAGTGCCGTGTCCCTGAGCTCTGCAGTGCCCTCAGGCAGGACCGGGCCATTTGTTTATGGATAAACAAGTGGCACACTCCTCCTGCACAAGTGTTTGGTTTTGCATAGTTGGCAGATAACAGGGCTGTAAATTTTATTGCTCAATGTTATAAACACAGATCTCTGGCTTTGCCCCCCAAGAATTGTGGTTTGGACCGGATTCTGAGCTCACTTTTAGCAATTTTTTTATCTGTGACTGTAGCGTGGGTGATGTTAGAGTAAAACTCGGTGGTTTGCTGTTCAGTTGCACTGACATTGCATTGTTTAGCACAGAGTAAGCAGTTGAAAAAAAAAATTAAAAATGAGGCTACTTTTCACCAAGATGCAAATGCAAGTGTATATGATTAAAATAGTATCTTTATTTCTGTAATTTTCTATGTAATTCCTTATTATATTTTCTATACTGTAGTATGAACATGTTATTTTTCTGATGGTTTATTTCTGGTTTATTCTGTACATTAGTGGGTTATGTCTTTTTCATGAAAATATCTCTATCTAAATATGGATGATCCTTCCTTTTTGTGCTTGGACTTTTATGTTTCATATGCTATTTAAGCCTGCAGTGGTATAACAGTGTATTTCATTGGTATGTACAGTGTCATCACTTGCCAGTACTCATTGCAAGGTAACAATTAATGCAGCCACAAACTATATGCCATAGATGCTGGGAAATTGCAAATACAGTTGCCTTTTCCTAACCAACTCAGTCCCTGGAAAACCTCTTTATAAATGTGCATCATCAACATGTGAGGAATGTCCTGACAGGGTTTAGCTGTTCAAAGCTGTTCTGCTTTTATCTTACAACTGTTGTTGAATATGCAACTATATTTCTGGTAAAGCTCTCCAGTGATACCATGGCAGGTGGAGAGTGCCTCTTTTTACTATTCAGGAGTAACTGCAGAAAGAGCAGTGCTCTTCAAATTCTGGTCCATTCCGAGAGCGTTTTCTACCCAAATGATGACAGATGCAGAAAGTTACAGAGAAGAGAACCCTGCTGGGTCTGAAAATCTGTATAATGACGTTAAAAAAAAAAAAAAAAAAATATATATATATATATATATTGCAATTGAAAGTCTGCTGTTGTAACTTTTTAAGAGCCATCACGACTTGGTGTAACTCAGTCTGTTCAGTGGAAATGTGCGTTAACTCCTCTCTTCAGAAAGGCAAGGAGGGCTTATTGTTTCCTCAGGCGGTTGCACCGAGGAGATAATCACATGGTGTAAGATATAATCACACAGACAGAAGGAGGGGTCTGGGGCAACGAGGGGTGATGGTGTTTCCATTGGTACCTTTGACTGCAGAATAGGGAGCTGCATTGTGTTGCAGTTTTTAACCAAGGGTAATAACCCAGCTGTGCTGTGTCCTTGTCCCCTCTGTGCCTGTCAGTCCTCCTGGTAAAACTGCTGTACAGGAGAGAGGGGACTGTAAAGTCTCTTATATGGCAGAAATACACATGCTGGCCCCGAGGGATGTGGTCTGGGATAATGGGGTCCCACAGTCAGAACTGGGCACAGCATTTTGGAAATCTCCGGAAGATTTCTAGAACAGCCCTTATAACTGGAGAAGTCAGTGAGAATTTTTCTTTTAGATTGTTAGTCTTGAAAAGGATTTAGATACTGGGTTCATAATAAAGTCAAAAGGCTTAAATAAATGAATAAATTAATTTGATTTTTTTTAGAAGAATAGTATTATATAAGTGAACGTATACCCATTATTGAGCAGAATCCACAGCATTAGTGAATTGCTTTTTGTGGTGTCTTTGAAACTGTTTTGAGTGTTCAAATCACAGAATGTGTTTGTCTCTGCCAGAAGGAATCCTCACTGTTCAGAGTGGCTGCTAGCATTACATGTCACATTTACACATCTCAAAATGGGTATTTCAGTCTCATTTCTCTCCAACCTACATGTGGACACAGACCATGAGTGAAGCAGAAACAGACAGCACCTTCATATTAGCAGAACATTCTCCTGTGATCCTGCTACTCCCATTGATGCCATATTAACCCTGGTGCACCACATCCCTGTGTGCTGCCAATAAAGAGTTAATCTGACAAACAATTCTGAGAAATTCAGAACAAAGTTCTGCTCCTCTAAGCATTTTGCTATATCCAATTTTACATTAGTGCAATGGTCCAGACTCAGACTGATGTCAGTAAAACCTTAGTCTTCTGCTGCTGCTGACCTTGAGTTTTTCTGGACAGTAAGCAGCAGGAAAAGAATGGATTTCCTACAACAATCAGTGAAATACTAGAGGTTCTCAGGCTCCAGAGCTCTGCAGAAACTCCAGCCAGCACAGGTGGATGTCAGTGGGTTGCACTCTGTGGGGTACAGGCACATACGTTCACTTTACCCCACAAGTTTACCTTAAATTTGTAATGCAGCTTCAGCCACACGGAGAGTGAACAACCACCAATTGGCAAAAGCACTCAGTTCTGGCCCTTTACACCAACTCTGATGCAGTTTCATAAGCAACCTTTAAAACTGGGCTGTTCCCATGTTTGTATTTAATTACAGTGCATTTAATATTGGTTGTTAATTTGTGCATGGCCCATTTTCTCTGTTCTGTCAAAGTAATTATCCCATTCTCATAAAAATAACTGTCGAGTCCAAAGTGCCTCCCTTCCAGCCCCAGCTACAGAACATGGTTAAAGCCTGCAGAGACCCAGGGGATGAGTGGATGTTGAGTTTTGTCTGCTCTGATCTCAGCTGTGAACTCTGATTCAGTCTAAGTTACACTTCTCATCAGCTTTGGGGACAAACAGTGAGCAAAAGCACCATGTTAAAGTCATATAACAAAACCCATCTCCCTTCCCCTAACACAGACTTATTTTTAAAACCTGTGACGATTTGAAACAGCTCAAAATTTTCATATATTTTTTCCCTGGAATGTATGATGAAAGTGCACCATAGTGCAGTTTCACCCAAATACAGAATTAGTCTGGAATTAAATGAGGCCATGGATGAAACTTTGTGACAGGAGCCTTGGTCGAAATTTTAGTTCTTAAACATAATTCCCTGAGTTTTTTCCCAGCCCCTGCCTGTTCAGTGTCACCCTTGCTCAACCAAATGCTGTTCCTGCCATTAAATCCTCCTGCTTTTTACAGGAGTGTGGGAAGCAGTCAATGGAGACAGGGCAAAATACAGACCAACCTTGCTTTTGGTTTGGGTTGTGGCTTTTTCCTTACTGGGAAAACACTGAGTTCAACAAGCACATTTTGGAGGAAGTATATTGGGGCTTAAAACCCAATTTTCACAGAACTCAGGAGTACTTAAAGGTTGGCATTTGCTTTGTCTGACAGGATTCAAATCCAGCCTGTACATATTTGCAGAGCTCTTTGCACATAGCACATGGATCTGTATGTTTTATCCATACAACTGCACACCTAATATCAAACTTTTTTATAAGTTTCAGGTGAAAATTTCCTTTATGAATATGACCTGTAAACCCAAACTAGTTGGCAGATGAATAATCTAAACACATATATTGTAAAAATGTAGCAATAAAGCAGACAGCTTTACTGTTAGATCACAGAGATAAGAATAATGACACCCCAACCTGCCAAGGAACTCTCAAAGTGGTGCAAAAACCACTGTACCACTGAAGTTCACAATTTACAGGAGGTATTTAACACTTCTGCTGCCACTTGTGTGTCAAAAACCCCTAAACTTGGAAAATTCTGGAGGTGCAGACTTTTTGTTTGCTTTCCACACTCCAGGGTTTAGGCAGCCCTTTGTCATGTTTGTTGGTGTTACTGCCCACTATTTGGGATAACAGGGCACTCACCTGTCCCACATGACAACAAGGAAATAACAGCAGTGTTAAAGGACTCATGTGACCACAACTGATGACTTCCGTTTCACTCCTGTTCCAGAATTTTCATGTTTCTATCACTGCATTTCTAACTTTGCTTTTGTGTAAGTAGACCTGGCCTGTGCTACCCACAGCCTGCTGGACTGCTTCATTTTCATATTATCACTTATGATCAACAGATTTTTCCCCAGCTATGACCTTATTTTTCCCCTCTGTGCAGGGCTAGGAATGTTAAATGCACTTCTACAGAGGAGGGGGAAAAAAAGCCCTGACTGGCAGCAGTCTGGGGACTTTCAGTCTTCCAGAATTACCTGGCGGGGGATAAAAGCCCAGGCTCTTTGCATATTTATTTGCATAAATGCTATCTTCAAAAATTGCATAAAGTTACAATATTTGCTCTAATGCCAACATCGAAAACTGATTGAATTTACAATATTTGCTCTAAATAACACAGTATATGATAACCAGAGATAATGTATTGCAGCAAAGCTGCAGATGACTTATATTATCCTATCCTTGCTTGAGGGGA
This sequence comes from Formicarius rufipectus, assembly GCA_013399695.1. NCBI lineage: Eukaryota > Metazoa > Chordata > Aves > Passeriformes > Formicariidae > Formicarius > Formicarius rufipectus. The sequence goes on along the minus strand of VXAU01003238.1, from coordinate 2,777,412 downwards.
GAAGGTTAAATATGCTTTGGCTGCATCTGTTTTATATCAAAGTGGTTTAAAAACATTGAAGGATGCACATGGTACACCAAGAAAAGAGTGACTCCCCTGCATGATCATTCAGCTTGTGTCTGCTTGAGGAGCATGGAGACAAGGTCAGATAACCCCAGATCTGAAGACCATCTTGCTCCACAACCAGCCAGGGTTAGCTCCTATTTGCCACTTCCACACTGAACAGGAGATGACTTGGAAAAATGTTCAGGTTCTGTGACCGTTGCATTTTTCCTTAGAATAAATCTGGGATCAATGAAACTTAATGCTGAGACCGAAACAGAAGTGAACATCACCTGTTCACTAACGAGGTGTGCAAATGACATTTATGTTAAATTAGTCGTGGTGCATAACAGCCTTTTGAGCTGCCAGTCTGTCTGACGTGGTTCTGTGAATGGGGAGGGCTCTCAGGGCCAAGGGAGAAACAATGACCTGAATAAGTTCTGAGAACCTGTGACTTGAGAACAGACAAACGAACCCTGGAACAACCCAGCAAGTTTTCTACAAGTGACAAAAAAAGTGTCAGATAAATTTCACTCTAAAGGTTCCCTGTTATAGAAAGAGAAATTAAATATGTGATAGGAATTAGTAAGGATCATGTTGCATCCCAGAAACTGATAGTTTTCAATAGCTGCATTTGCATGCAGGATGTATGTTTGTCCATCTTTTAAGTGGATTTCAGTCACTATGAAGAGCTCTATGTCTCCCTTAACATGCATGTTTGTATTGTCAGCCTGAGAGATTGCACAGGAATTAACTCAATACAGTTAAATGAAAAATAATGCTCATTTTGTCACTCATTAAAGTACGTCTACCCAATTTAACTCAAGGAAAGATGTGTGATAAGGCCAGCTTATTAATATTAATCTAGTAAAATTTTGTGCCTAATATACTCCTATCAAAATATGCAATACAATCAAAACAAACAGACAAACCCCCTAAAAGCGTCACCTCTCTGAAAATATTGTCTATTTCACTGCAGAAAGGAAATCATCATGAGAGTCCAGAGGTTAAAGAAATCTGAGCATCTCAAAGACATCCCCAGACTGGCCAAGGAACCCTTTTTCCAGGAGAATTCCTCAGGCCTGGGCTAAATAGGGCTGTTTACAGGTGTGGCAGGTCCAGGGTAGGGAAGGATCTTGGAATGCCCTCGTTGCTGAAGCCACACTGATCCATACAAAGCACAGACAGTGAGACTGAATAAATATCAACTCTCATCCTTTCTTCTTCCATGCAAGAATTGTGTTCAACTGGTTGGTTTTCCTAATGACAAAAAGACCTGTAATTGGAGATCTGCCCCCCTGTGATACAGTGAAACACAGGTACTTCTAATGGGCACAAAGTTTAAGGTGAGTTTGATGATGGCATTATCAGCATGAAACACCCGGGTTCCCAGTCCACAATGAAAAAAGATATCCCTCCACCTTCTTTGAACTTCTTGGATTCTTAGCATTCTTTCCATAAATCATTTAATAGCTGCCCTATTCATAGGAAAATGTATTGCTGAAGTTAAACAGGGTTTTGTCTCCCTCCATCCTCATTGGAGGGAAGCACAATAAATTACTCCTGCTTTGCATGCAAGTTTGCATACACAAAACTCCTGTCAAGAACTAGCAAACAAGAAGCTGCTCATGTCAGGACACATTGTACAAACAACAACATCAAAGAGCTGCTGGGCGGTAAAGCACAGCAGTGCAGCCCTCCTGCTCTGCATTGCTGCAGCTTCACCACACAAATCTGCAGCTCTGAAAGGCAACACAAAGGAATAAATTCAGTATCTTTGTATCTCTCACTGTGCTGCAGCCCAAATAACCTCCATCCTCACTCTGGGGGGATTCTGAGTCCCAGATGAACTGGTATGCAGAATATGTAAGTATAAAAATGTTTCCCTGATGACTCAAGTTTCCATGTGCTGCCTGGAAGCATCCATCAGTTCAGGGCCTGGGCAATGCAGGGTTAGCTACTCTGTGCCTTGTTGACATGAAATTATCAGTGTTACAGCACGGACAGGTTGCTCCTGCATTTGGTGACTTTGCAGTAATAAAGTGAGTCATTGGTCCAGCTGGACTTGGCCATGGTCACCTACACACAACTCCAGGCATGGGGGAAAACTCTCCTGACATCTCAGGTAGTTACACCAGAGCTTCTAAGAGCTCTTGATGCACAGTTTGATGCTGCCACCTGCTTTACCTGACTCACCTGCTGGAACCTGTCAGAGGAACAGAAGAGAACTAATTACTGTAACTCATCAGTGGTGACGAGGAGGGAGCAGGACAGATCTTTGGCTGCAAAGGATTGAATGAGAGGAGTAGGAAGTTGAAGGCAGTTTCACCAGAGCATGTCTAACGTGCTGACAGATTCTGTCAGAGTGTGAAAGCACGTTCTAAAAATTCGAGAAGACAAGTGCAGAAAGCAGCTGTCATCCCAGGGTTGGGGTGCTCCTTTCAGTCTGCCTCTGGAACATTTAGCAGAAGTGAAGGGCCACTTCTGCATTAAGAAACTGTGCAGCAGCTTCCACTATTTGTTTTGGCAACCTTTTCTGTTTAAAATGCACTCAGTTTATGCACTGCATAAACTGTCTTTTTCCCTCTGACTAAAAGGTGTGTGTAGAGCTCCCTGGCCTGTGGTTCTGAGAGAGCATGAGCTGAGGCAGCTGATTTTTGCACTGCCCTTGTGACTTCTGACTCTTGAGTGAATGTGCAGGTCTGATGTGTTTCGGTCTGTTATGACAATCCTACATGCCCACAGTAACATTTAAATCATTCACATTCCCCACTTCATCTGCCACCAAACTCTGCTTGCTGCTGGCATGAAATGGGTGTTTGAGAGGTGAAAGCAGTTTTGACACAGGATGTTCCTAAGCACAGCTCCTAAACTTCAGTTTGAAACCCAGCCAGGAGCTGCAGTGCTGCCAGGGAAATCAAGATATGGCAAGGACAATATAAACAATTCAATTGTGTGGATCACAGTCTTCTAACTGATACCAAAATCGTTAGGAACTCAGTGACATGGTCTTCTAGCAGTTTGGTATTGCATCACTATCAGTTCATGCTGATCTTTTTGACTCAGGGAAGAGTGTACAATCAGAACACCTTCCTTCTGTGGTTGTCAGAGAAGCAATTCCACAGGATTAAAAGTAACATGGGTATATCTTCTGTGGCAGAAGAGCTACCATTGTGCAGAACATAAAGCACCCATTTCCTAAGCCCTGCTAAGAGCCTCAGCACCACTGACTGCTTTGCTGCTTTGGCTTCAGAGGAGCAGCTCCGTGACTGTCCTACATCCTGTGCTAAAACTGAGATGAAAAAAATCAACCATGAGAGAACAAAAACAATTAGAGGGGCAGGTGAGGGACAAATACAAATAAGTTCAGAAAGAATATAAGGACTGTGGCTTGTTTACATTTATTCATGAGCCAATATTAAGATTTGACTCAGGCTTATATTATTCAGCTGTTCTGATTTTTCCAGTGATGGTAATAGATCAAAAAAGTCATAAAAGATCAGATCAACTCTGTCTTGACTTTTTTTTTCTAGTAATTTTAACCAAAGCAGTTAAATGCTTGATTCATGGACATGCTAAAAATATCAGATGCCTAACATCAGCGGGAGACGTAAAACTGTAAACTCAAAAGTTTGTGGTTGTGAAATTGTTGGAGGAAGAACAGAAAAAGGAAGAACAAAAGAAGTTGAAAATAAATTCTTTATTAATGTAAAATGGGATTATATGTTCTGCTGCACACACCCACACCCTACAAGTGCTTCAGGGACCTGTAAAGATTCTCCAGCTCTCCATTCATATAGTTTCTGCTACTACAAACAAAAAATTTGGAACTTCTATTTACCTTATTCTACACTAGATTCTGAGAAGGATTTGCCATGCAACTGGTTCAATTTTTGCTCATCTGATGGTCATTTCTGACAAGAGACAGCAATTACCTCTCTGAGCAGAGAAAGATTTCAGGGAGTGGGGAGCACTTTAGGGGGGTATATAGAGATACCTTTGTAAAAGAAAAATGAGGAAAATCAATCAATCAGTCAATCAATCAATCAATCAATCAATCAATCAATCAATCAATCAATCACTGCCTTGGGCCCCAATCCAGCAAACTACTGTGTCCTAGCAGAGATCTCTGGAACCCAAGAGCACTGAGAGGGCTCTGATATCCCCACGTTGGTACTCTGCAGGGTGAGAAACATCAGTCAGTCAGTGTTTCTCACAGGCAAGGAGCTGAGCTCTACAGTTTCAGATTAAACAGAGAGGAGTTTGGGTTCTTGAAACTTTGCAAGAGCTCTTAATGAGAGAAGATGTTATCAGGAATCTTTGTCAATGGAAAAATAGTTTTCTACCAATTAACTTAAGTAGGAAATGCAGGTGAGAAATTAGGATTAGCTCCTTCTAGAATTGGCTTGCATTGCCACCTTCCTTCTTACAGAGCCATAAATATGTGCTGCACAAGGCGTAGCTTTGCTGCAAAGACAGAGGATTTAAAAAGAACCAAACCCACGCTGAGGTAAAGCACAAATGCATTGCAATTTAGCCAACAAAGGATTTGCAAAAATTTTAGAGAGGTATTCTGAAAATTAGTTTGCACAGAATGTCAGCAGGCAGGAAGGATATTGAGCAAGTACACTCAGGAAGGGCTGTTTGGGCAGATCAAAGTCCTTACTACCTTATAACTAGATTTGCAGCATAAATAAGAAAAATAAAGTGTCGTGCTGTCCAGGTGGTGACAGCCCTGCAGGTTCCTGGCCCGTGACAAGCACCAGCTGAGATGTGTTTAACAGCACTGCCTCCAGGGCTGCACAATGTCAGCACTTACAGCTGGGAGAGCCAGAGGTTCCAAGAGGGGCACAGCAGGCTCTGGGTTCATACCTCACGGATCTGAGGTGTGGGTACTTGGGCAAAAGCATCACACAGCCCAGGACAGCTCTTTCCAAGCTCCATTAGAAACAGTTGTAGGAGTTGCTGCGAAGTTCATAAACTGGCAGTGTTAGGAATTGGCAAACTTTGTGGGAAGAGAGTCTGTGTTTTCTTCCCCCCGGGAATGCTTTCACAGGAAGCAACAAAGAAACTATTGACACTACTAAAGAGTGAAGAATTTCATAATGTATCCCATTATGAGAGAAAGGTTAGTGCATTGTAATTCAGAATGAATCTGGCAAAGTTCCCGTTGCTATTTATGGGAGGGGTAAGTACTGTGAGGGCTGAAATGTGGTTTTCCTTTGCAGATATCTGTCCTCACTTCCTGGTGTCATCTTTGACCAGGTTGTAACATTTAAGCTGTCATCAGTTTACCACCTGGAAGATCAGGCATTTGGAATCTTGCAGCTAAACACAAATATTTAAGATTTGTGGGGTTGTAGATGGGGCTGTAACTGGACTGCTGGTGCCTGAAGGACCCTGAAAGCTCCGAGGTCTCAGCTAAAGCAGATCCTGTTATTGCAGGACTCTGGGTTTGCAGCTGATCCCATGGCTGATCCATGGAACTACCCTGGGGCTCTGTCCCAGGGATCTCTGTCTGTCCAGACCTATGCTGTAAAGTCCCAAAGAGGTCCTGGAACCAGGGCTGAGAGTCACAGGCTCCACTGCTGCAGACCCAGGACACAGGACCGGGAAATCACGGAGTAAGAACCCAGGGAAGGTGTTTCTGATGCGGTCAGTGACAGGGAAGCTGCTCCAGGGGTTCAGCAGCAATAGACCTCAGACACAGGAAGTCATCATTCATTTATCATTAGTCAAGACACACTTGTCTGCCAGGGAAAAGTTTCTGCTATTTGCAGATTTATCATGATAGAAGGAAAGCAAGTAGTAACCTATTCTGGCCTCTTTAGGGCTGGATGTGCTTGGGGTAAGTCAGGAACAGCCTTTTAGAGTTAACATTTAAACCAGGAACAAATAACTGCAGAGTCACGAAGCAGGGTGTCTACAGTGGCTTGTGAGGACAGCTGCATCCCAGCACAAAACACTCCAAGGATGAAGTCATGGATCAAGAGTCTTTACAGGCAAAACTACTCGGAGTTCCTAGAGTCCAAATTCTCTTCTCAAGCAGCATCAGGCACTAAATATGTTCATAAACCAGACTATAGCCTGTAAATAACAGTGAGGTTTTAAACGTATTTTGGTTACAGGTCCTACTTTGATGGCTTCTCGAATAGCATACTTAAAAACAAACAAGCAAAAGCTTAAAAAAGCCCTAAACCCAAGATGCTTCTCCATCCATACCCCATCCATTGATCACATTGGTAAAACACACAACTAGGAGCATTACCTTCGACAAAGCACTGCTGCTGCTCATGTAAGAATAGTCCTAAATTTTCTCTGCAGGTGCTACACTGACCTGCAGGAGCTCGTGGCTATCAAACCTAACTCTCTGAAAAACAAAGGATCCAGATGAAGAACAGTGGCCCTCATCAGTTTGATTACAATGCAATTCTGTTTTGAGGATAAATAGGATTACATCCCCTGCAAACCTCTTTTCCCTCCCCCGTGGACAGCAGCTTCACCAGCTGGGCTGGTGTGCCAGGCCAGGGGGATGGTTGCAGGGGCACAATTGATTGTTGCAGGGGCATCAAGTGATTGGTGTTCAGGGAACCCCCTGGGAAAGGTGCCTCTGTCCGTGGAGAAGGAGCACTTTGGCAGCACTTCCTCACTAGGAATAAGCCACGAGTGGTGTCTGGTCAGCAGCACCTGGGAAGCAACGAGGCACAGCCCCTTGGCCCTCTGCACACCTCTGTGTTCTGTGGTTCTGGGGGCCTGGGAACAGGGACAGTCAAACCAAGTGCTGAGTGCCAAAGGAGCTGCTCTTTGCTCTCTGCTGATGTATCGAATTCATTCTTCTTACTGTATTTTTCACCTTACTTTGCCCCACACTTTTGCTCTGTAAGTCCATTACAGAACATTTTCCATTTCAGCACTAAAGAGAAGAGTGTCTTTCAGTTTTGTGAAGTAGGTACTTCACAGGAAAGATATTTCTGGGCAATTTGTTGTATGCCTGCTGAATCCAGGGCATAAGCTCAGCCACAGAACACATTCCTCTCTGTAGCACCAGCAAGTTTCCCTGTAACAAATGCTGCCACTGCTGACTTGCAGGATGTATTACAGCCCCCCTGCCAGGCAGGGATTCTGCAAGGGTTGCAAAATTCCCAGTGCAAAAGTTACAGCTCAGGCCTCAGCAAGTGCCTGACTTCAGAGAGACTGTGTGATGGCACAAGGATACCACCAGAAGGTCATTTGCTTTGTTCCTAAAGCAGTGCAGGTAGGCTTCAGCTCCAAATAGTTGGTCCAAAGCTAGGAATAATCAGAGCAACCTTGACAGGGGAACATTTTAAACATTAAAAAAAAAAAAAAATCAAATAATGTGTAAGAATGCAGAAAAATTGCAGTTGTGTTGGCTAATTCATGTGTGAAAATAGTCTGGTGTCTGATATTTTAACTGATTGGCACCACTTGGCACCAGCAGGGAAACTCTAAGGATGATTTTTATTTAGTGACAGTATTTTGCATAATAGCAGCGAGTTGTATTTGCCAGGCATGCAAATGCTGATTGCCCAGACACAGGCTCTGTCTGTGGCCTTCTGTGGCTGTTGTGCAGCTCTGCAGCTCTCACCCAAATTGCTCAATCAAACCATCAGGGAGACTTTAAAGACAGCAGTAGTACAGTACACACACAGAGGGACACACTCTTCCATACAAATGCTTTATTAAAAATGTTTCTGGGGTGGGCTGTAACAAAACCACACCCTTGTAGAGTTAAAAAAAAAAAAAAATCAAGATAAACTGGTATCTGTTACATTGTATTAAAGTTTTGCATAATTTCAAAAGTCTGGTCAGTGTCCAGATGTGAACAGTTAAACTTGATGCCCCTTTATGCCGTAGGTTATCCAGTTGTAAATATTATACAACATAAATGTGGAACTTAAGACAAGTCTTGGTTTAAAAAAAGCAACTTTATATATATTTTGAAATTTTGGTTGTGGCTTCAGTAGAGCGTAGGAAAAATAAGTATTATTTCTAATATTTACACAAGGACAAACAGCATGGACTTTTACAAAATGAATAAAAAATACAGTACAGAGACTTTTTACAACAGCTGCAATTGATACTTTGAAAGTTCCAGTCTTTGGAATTGAAACTCAGAGTCAGTTGAAGTTCTGACTTCCCTTTTCTTCCTCCCTCTCCCTAACCCAGTATTCAAAGCCTTACTCAGTAGAAATTAGTCATGTAGAATGTGAAGATAGAGCAAATATGGTTTGTTCTTAGAAAACACATGCATTAAATATATATATTATATATATATTCTGGAAAGATCCTGTTTCCCTTATGTGAATAGATTTGCTGTGTAAGGATAAAAATTGACCCTGTAATTAGAACTGAAACCACTGAGATCCAACTGCACCAGCAGAAGACAATTCCACTGTATTTTGTTGTGCTTCCCTCCAGCTGCAACATTCCTGTTGTGTCCAGGATGATGGTACTTTGCTTCACAGCCATATCCCCCTGGGGCTGGAAGGGGGTCAGACTTTAGGCAGTGTCTGCACTAGTGTGAGACAAAACCAAAGACAGTACTCACCATTCAAATGTGGATTGTTACTCACCATAAAGCAGTTTTTATTATGGATCCTTCAGTGTTCAGAATAGCTTTGGCCAAATACGAGCTTGCTAAGCATGTCTAGTACAGGCAGCCTCAGAGGATATTTAAAGATACAACCACACTTTATTGGCCCTTTAAAAAGCACAGCAATATTAGTGCCATGCCACAAAGAGCTTCATGCCTAAGGCAAACAGTAACTTCTCAAGGACATCTGTAGAGGACCCTGGTTGGCAGCAATACAACCAGTGTCTGAGGAGAACTTCTCACTAGTCTTGCTGTTATAACCCCTGATTTTCCAGGTACAGCTGCCAAATGTGGAGTGCTTGTGATTTCAGTAGGTGTAACATGTTTGTGGCTGTCAGAAGGGAGGCTGCAGAGGGTCCTAGAGACAACAGGTTAGTGCTAACCACCTGCCCACAGATCATCTCCTCCCATAAATAACTACTCTTTTGCATCTCCAGCACCCTTCGTTTAAACCTCAGTCCCTTCCCTGGAATACAACGTGTTGTTTGTGCCGATACTGCTGTAAAAATGGGTGTTAAACTGGTTGAGCACAGAGTTGCTGTGGCCAAGGTGAGGAGAAGGCACAGAATTGGCCCACTCTCCCACTCCATGGCTGGGGATGCTGGAGAGTGGGGAGTAGGAGTTAAAGCCTACCATGTTCTGTCCCATTTTGTCGATGGGGTCAGAGCTGAGTCCCAGGGACCCCGAGCGGCCCCCCGAGTTCGAGCTGCTCACATAGGCTGTCATACTGGAGAGGAAGCTGCTGAGACACGGGCTGCTGGAGGATGGAGGGGGAGATGCCTTCTCAGCCGAGCTGTCAGTCCCAGGGGAGTTCTCCAAGATATCCTGGTGCTCCACAGCTTTGGGGCTGCCAGTCAGGGTGCTGTCCTCTGATTTCTCAGCTGCCAGGCTGGCAGTGCTTGCCTCGATGTCAGACTTTCTCTTCCTCTTCCTGCGAAAGTTTCCATTGTCAAACATCTTTTCACAGTTTGGGTCCAGAGTCCAGTAATTCCCTTTTCCTGTCAAAAGGACATGAGCACAGTTTTAGTTTAAAAATATGTATACAGACAGAAGAGAGGTCCTCTAGGGCTCTACAGGGTTGCTCTCATTTCACAGAAACAGAATTGCATGAGCAAAACACATATGTGTTTTTTAGGCACTGAAAACCAGAAGTCTGTTGAATTGAGAAAAAAAAAATGTTTTGGCTGTATCCTTTAGCTCTGACTCTTCACACATGTAAAACTACAAGTGGAACCACTGAGAGGGCTTTTTGTTTCGTTTTCTTGGTGAGGGAAGGAGGTTTCTGTTATATAGCTGGTCTTCTGAATTTACTGCAGAGTAATAAAATCCCATACTGGGGAGTTCCTCCAGATTCATTGCGGTAGGATAGGTTTCTAACAAGATATAACCAGATTTTTTGCCCTCTGTTGCAGCATAATTGAATGTGTTACAAACATTCCCAATGGTTCTTAACAACTATTGCTAGAAAACAATAAATAAAGGAATATCTGACAGCATATCAGCCAAGGGGCTGGAATGGCAAAGGTGTGATTCCAAGGAAAACACTCTCAGAAGGAAACAGAAAGAAAGCAGTCCCATCTCCTCTTGAGAATTAATATTGACCTCCTAAAGCTATTGGATTTCTTTGACAAATCCGAATTTGCCTTATCCCCTTTCCATTAATTCCCAGTTAAGTTTGATACAAGTCATGCACTACCCCAAATGGGGTTTGAATGTGCCTTGCCCAGTGAGGATGCTCCTGTGTGTGCTGAGCCACATGCTCAGCACAGTGCTGTGCTCTCAGGAGGACCCAGCGCAGGACAGATCTCCCTTCCCTGCAGAGACCTCCCAGCAACACCTCAACTATGTTCACAACTCGTTTCTAGTTCACAACTTTGGAAGCAAAAGTGCTGCTCTGTGTATGCCTTCCATCTAGGCTATTATGAAGTGCTTCCTTACCCTCGGGTCATCACAGGCTCTTTAAAGTGATCAAGTTTAATTGGAAGGGGGAGAGCTCTACCTGGATCATCTTCATCCCGAGGCACCTTCTTGAAGCAGTCGTTGAGGGACAGGTTGTGCCGAATGGAGTTCTGCCAGCCAGCCTTGCTCTTGTTGTAAAAGGGAAAGTTGTCAGCCACGTACTGGTAGATCTGGCTCAGAGTCAGCCTCTTGTCCGGCGCCCCGTGGATTGCCATGGCAATGAGGGCAGAGTAGGAGTACGGGGGTCTCACCAGCTTCATCAGCTCCTCTTGGGACGGCAGAGGAAGCCAGCCCAGGTCTGTCCCTCCCAGGCCGTGCATGTTGGGCAAGAGCTGCCTTTGCATCCCGTAAGACTGAGGAATGAAGGGGCTGGCGTTGGATCCGGGCAGGTAGGGCGGCGGGGTCATGGAAGGCCCGTTCAGCCACAGGTAGGGGTTGGGGGTGGCACCGTAGTCCGCCGTCTCCAGGGTGCTGGGGCGCTGCGGGCTGGGGATGTTCTGCGGGTGGAAGAAGTTCTCGTAGTAGATGTTCATCTCGGGAGGCTCCTGGGCGATGTTTGGGAACTGGGGGCTGCAGCGTGGCGGGGAGTGGCCCTGCGGCTCGAAGAAGCTCATGCTCTCACACACGGCGGCGGCTGAGCTGTGACACACCTGTGCTGCTGCTCCCTCCCGGGGACAGGTGCATCACCTGTGCCCTGCCCTAGGTACTTATGCACCTGTAACTGCTTCAGCCCGAGCTGCAGGCTCCACCCCACAGCCCTGAGTGGCTGCAGATGAGGACGATATCCTTTTTGGAATGCTGGCAGTCCCGGGCAGTCACTGATGTCACATCAACCCAACGGGAAAGTTACAACCGGTTGTCTTCTTAAATGAATGAGGGAATTTTCCACCGGTGGGATGCACAAAAAGAAAGCCTAAGGTGCCTTGCAGTTAAAACTCATCAGAGATCCTCCTCCTCCTGCTTTTCACTTCACACTTAGTGGTTTTTTTTTTGTTGTTTTGTTTTTAATTAAAAAGCCCATTTTGTGCTGCTGTAAGTAACACCTCAGAATAGAACAGACATTGTCACTAGTCAATAAAACAGTAGGGATATATATATATTTAAAAAAGGAATAGAAAAGGAAAAAGAAAAGGTCAGACCTTTTCCTTTTGTAACTTTAATTGCAGAGCTCCTTGTACTTCCCCTTAGGCAATCACAGTACTACAGGCAAATTCTGTAGCTGGTTACTCACGTGAGTAATCTTACTGATAGAAACAGAATTAACTCACTAGAGTAAGGATTAATCTTCTGAGGAACAAAAATGTTCAAGCTTTATCATCAACCCTTTCTTTAGAACTTCAATTGGTGAACTGAGATGGGAAATCATTATGTGCTGCTTCCTCTTTGCTGCAGGATTGGTGCAGAGAGCTCATAAAACCTCTTAGCACAATTTCCAGGCAGGAGACTGTTCAGCTCTTTTTATCTGAGTCCCAATAACTTCATGTGTACCTATAGAGACAAAAACTGACTCCTCAAAATGAAGTAACAAGGAAAAACCTCTGGCTCTTTCATGACTTGGAAAAATGCTTGGTGCCTTGCATGGCTCCCTGCATGTGTGGAGGAGGAAACAGCAGAGCTGCAGTCCCACCACGTGTCTGAGGGTGACAGCTCCTCACTGCATGGAGTTAAAGTGTAGCTGCAGGTCCCTGCAGAGTGACATTTGCATACTTTTTTTGTGATTAAGGCATATCCATACATATAGAACTTGACTCACTTTTAACACCCACGCCCTTATAGAAGGTCCTGGCATGACAGGGCCTTTCAGGGAGCTCTTGTCCTATAATCCCTGCAGCAACATGAGTTTTGACCCATGGATTTGAACTGGCTGTACCAAAGAGGTTTCTTCTTTGTTCACATGTTCATCTTAATCTTTTGTGCTGCAGCACCAGCACCAAGATCCCCCCCTCCCTAAGCTTTAGGGATTCACCAATATCATGTCCATAGTGTTGGCACTTAGAAAGGTATGGAAAAAATTCCAGTGGAAATTCTGCTGAAATATTGAGTACAGGGACATAACCAGCCAATTTGCCAGCTCAGAAATGCAGCCCTACAGCTGTTATTTTAAAAATATATGCTTTCCCTGCACAGAAAATCAGTCATACCTCAACAAACAAATTGCTAATTTAATTTGAATGACAGAGAGCTCAGAGTTTGTGCAGAGACACACATTAAACAGACAACAGTTAAGTGGAACATACTGAGACTGGCTTATTTTCTAAGTGATAATTGCTGTGCAAAAGGTGACCTGAAGAAACAATAAAAAAAAACAAAACCAAAAAACCCCACCAAAACCAAACCAAACCAAACCAAAACCCACAAAAAACAACAACAACAACAACAACAACAACAACAACAACAACAAAAAGAAAAGATTCATTTTTTCAGGGACTAATTATTTGAGTACCTCCTTGTGCTGGTTTAAAGGTAAACCATCAGGGGAAAGAACCCAGCTCGAGAGAGATCACAAGTCAGAGCTCCAATTTACTAAAAAGATTACAAAAATTACAATGATACAAAGTAAAACAGGTTTTAACCCACAAAAACAGATGTCTAACCCAGCACCCCAGGGCATGAACAGAATGGAGTTCTTCAGTTGCTGTGCTGAGCCCCGAGTGCAAAGCAATAGGAAGGGAAAACCTGTTGGTGGGATGATGGTCACAGCGGCGGTCACAGTCCTGTCGAGGTTCTGCTCCTCCTCTGCATCCCATGAGTGGTACCTGAAGTCCCAAACTGATGATCTGTGCTCAGGTTCAGGTGGCAGTGTCCAGCACCTCCCCCAGGGCAGGGAGTCTCACAGTGGGTGATCCTCTCTGAGGCACAGGATATTTTTGGTGACCCATGAGCGGAGATGACCCCTCAGGTGGGTGTGAAGGTGCTGATGCCTCCCTGAGGGGAGTTCTCACAGCTGAGTCACTGGTGTGAAGACAGGAACACTGCCCTGTCCCACAGGGTTCTGTAACACCCAGTTTGTGCCCTGAGGGGTCGGGTGTGCCCTGGGCAGCTGCTGCCAACCATCCATCACTGCCAGTCCATCAGGAATGGCACAGAGGGTGTAGAATACACAGTTTTGCTTACACCCAAACAGTGGTAAACTGGTCCCAGCCCCTGTAACCAGGACACTCCTTCCTCAAGAAACCTCTCTGAAATAATTTTTTTCTCCACAGGAATCTGAATTGCAAACATGCAAACCAGTGTTAGAGCAACATTACCTACCGCTTCCTAATTAACTTCCAAACTTGTGGATATACTTTAGAATTATATGTTTAGTCCTGCAAATATTGTTGCAAATGCTGTTACAGTTATTGTCAGCAATCCCTCTCATTATTTACAGAAGAATAAATGGAACAAAATGTTCAAGAAATGCTCATGAGTAAAAACACTTTTACAATGAACTAAGATCCAGAACATAGTGAGAAAAGCCAACATAAGTTTTTGACTGCTCAACAAATTACATTTTTGCAAAAAAAACCAAACCAACAAAACAAACGAAAAAGAACCCAAAACCCCCAAATCCCTTAAAAACCAGAAAAACTTGTAAATTTATTCCAAGAAGTAAAAATCCATCTGACTGCATCATGGACTTTGACGAGTGCCATCCAAATACTTATTCCCCGAGGTGCTCTGTGTGCATAGCCACAGTTAAAATGCACTGAGTTGAACACAGGCTCTGAAAACACCCCAGGCTGCCCTTTGCAAGGGGGAAAAGCATTCCTCCTGCAACTAGAGGCCCAGGAAGGCTGTGGAGTTTCCCCTGCAAATTAATCCTGGTGAAGTTTGGGTGCACTGGAGCGAGGTCAGCCCCGCACGGCCAGCCCTCCCTGCTGTGACAGCTGAGCAGGGTCACACACCACTGAGCCAGCCAGGGACTGAGGGGAAGGGTGCCCAGGGCTGCTTTTACAGTGCAGAGACACCTGGGGCTTCTGCCTGGGTGCTGGGAAAGGGAGGGTGAAGGTCTGGTCCCTCCCTGGCACAGCTTCCAGCAGAGACACATGTCAGAGGTTTCTGCAGCTGAATTTTAGTAGAAGGGGGAGCTACCAGGGTGACTTCTGTTGGAAGCTGCCAGAAGCTTCCCCTGTCCTGTGAAGCCAATGACAGCCAAGTCCAGGAGGGACTTCCTGCTGGTGGCCAATTAAGAATCACAGTCACACCCCTGTGATAACATATTTAAGAATTTAGGAGTGTGGGGCAGTTGGAAATTCCAGCCATGGGATAACAATGCAGAGACCAAGGTGGGAGCAAGAGGAGGAGAAGGAGGGACCCCACTCTGGAGCAGGGGGAGAAGGACTGAAAGTTGTTCTCCCCCCACCCATGCAGCCCATGGAGGAGCAGGTGGATGAAGGAAGGAGCTGTTGCCCTGTGGGAAGTCCAGGATGGAGCGAGATCCTGGAAGACACTTGTGGCCATGACTCATGGAGAAGGAGCCCCCTGCTGGGGCAGGTGTTTTTCCCCCGGGAGAAGTGTTGCCCGAGGGGTGGACTCACGTTGGAGAGTCTATTGAGGACTGTCATCCATGGGAGGGACCCCAGGGGAGCAGGGGAAGGACTCAGAGCTGTGGCCCCCCTGCAGCCCGTGGGCAGGACCGTGGGGGAGCAGGTTGTCCCCCTGCAGCCCACGGAGCCCATCGGGGGGCAGAGACCCGACTGCCCCCATGGAGTGACCCCCAGGACAAGAGCAACGGCAGCAACAAAAAGAGCCACAACACGGTTCGAGCAGCAACGCCTTCCTGCCTGGTTTCCTCAGATCAGAGCATGGCCAGGGCCAGTAAATGGGCACTCTGAGCACCACGGGCACACCTCGGGGCTGCAGGGACCCTGCAGAACAGGCTCCTGGGCAGCACTTGTGCTGTGGATGCAGGGGAGAATCAACTCTGCCCAAGCTGAGCAGGGCTGGTCAGAACTGGAGGTAGTTGAATGCTGCCGTGGAGTCCTCACCACTGGCACTCCTGCTCTTGGCAGGGCTGGGAGGAGACAGCAATCCCAGAAGTGGAGAAAGAAGGAAAAGTGGTGAGGTTTCCACAGAAAGGGGCTGGGAAAAGGCAATATGCTGTCCAAGTTAAGCTAACAGATTTAGGACATATTTAGGACAGGAAAACTCTGCAAGTAAGATGCAGGCTGATGCTGGAGACCCAATTTAATGATCATTACCCCCAAATGTGTTGGGTTCAGTGAGGTCTGGTCTGGCTAGGCAGGATGTTTTTGGCCTTTCTTACTCCAGTGCAGTGCTGCACAACCGTGAGTGCATGTCTCTACCAGCTGGAAGTCTGATTAGCCAGAGACTGCTGTCAAACTGTTGACAGCTCTTGTGTCATCCAAATATTTGCTCCTCACAATTTAAGTGAAGTTCCAAAACCTGCAAGGCTGAGGTTGAGCACTGCAGAGCAATTGTTCTCCACAGGGTTTTTAGGTCAGCTCCTACACACTCCTCTGCTCCAGCCAGCCATGGTACTTCTTCACAGGAATTGGCCATTTATAAAGGAAAAGACAATTATCTGAAATCTTGGGTTATGAAAGCTTCGAATTAATTTCTTTTAAACTAATATTCTCAGCATTTTCTTTTGTACATTTTACACCCAGTGCTTCTGAAATGCTTTGGAGAGGAGTGCACACACCAGCACAAGGGGAAGCAACACCACAGGGGTCAGGAAATAGAGATACTGTGGGGAACAGCCTACATTTTGGTAATCTTTTGGCTGAGATATACCAAACTACATTCTTGATTGTATTTTCCAAAATGATGAAGCAAAATAAAGCATGATACCTGCTAGTCTCACAAGCACCTTTAGATCATACTATTGTTTCAAAGTGTTTTAGAGAACTTAGACAAAAACCACCACATCTTCAGGATGCAAAGTAAAGCAGAGGACAAAACCACTCTGATGACTCAAGCAGGTTCAAGATGTTTTAGTTGGATTCATCCTGGTAAACCTTATAAAGTGCTGCACATCTCCTGTCCCTCACACAGGCACAATCAAGCACTCTGCATCATTACTTCAGCTGGTTAATCAGAAATTAAATTGGTTGTTTACACTTGATCCAGATCAGGAAACATATTGCCAGCTGACCCCACGGTGCACAGATCTGTCTCTAATGAAGATGAGGTTGTACTGATAACATTGTGTATGGCCCCAGCCATGGTGTATCAGCATTTAACACCTCGCTGCAGAAAAGTTCATTCAAGCTATTCATGTGGTCACAAAGAAGGACAAAAAATTGTCTTTGAAAGAGAATACAAGTTATTATAACAAGCAACTCACCTTGTTCCAAACAATTCACACCCTGAATCCAGAAACAGCTCAATATCCATTAAGACATTTTCACATAATGAAAAATACCTGTTCTCAGTTGACAAGTAGATCGGTTTTAGAAGTCTTCATGTCTTACTCCTATAGTTGTCTGCACAAACTAAACCACACCATCAGGAGAAACAAGGTGTAGCAGGCAAAGAAATGTCATCTCAAGGACATTACAAAAGCATAAGAAATGTAAAATACAGTATTACAAAACAAGAGAACAGAGCTTTATTTCTAGAATTGCAGATTGAACATTAAGTTAATGGGAAAGGCAATATCATTTGGATCTGTGCCATAAATGCTGCAATGCTGAAATGTCCTTAGACTTTTTAAGTCCTCCAGAACTCCAAAATTACTGTGAGATTTTAAAATAATTTTGTAACTGAGGTTTTAGGAGACTGCAAAGCCTTGTCAGGGATCGTGGCTGCTTCCTGACCATGAGAACTATGACAATAAAAGTAGTCATAACTCCTGCCTCAACAAAGACTTTCACCATCTTGCCAACACTCCATAAATCTGGCAGAGGGGATTAGGAGTCCCCTGCCCTGTGCATCACTCGTGACAGGCTGAGGGCAGACAAGGAATGCACTGCTTTAGGTTGGCTGCCTCTGGCTCCCTTGGGATCTGCTGCCCTTGTACACACAGACCTGCTCAGGAGGGACAACTCAAGGCTGAATCAGACAGTCTGTAAAAGTTCTTCCTGTGGCAGAACCCAAGGTGTCCCTCTCAATTATAGGGAATTAACACAAATACAGCTATTTCAATCACCATACTTTGACAGCCTCATTTTGCCACCTTTCCAAACGCTTCCCTCTTTCAGGTTATCTGCCTGTTCTTCCACACTCACCACTAAATGTTTATACCAGAAATCAGCAATACTAAAACGAGCTGTTGTATGAACAGCAAAGTGTTTACCAAGGCAATTCTTCTGTAGCCTCTCCAAACCCCCTCAAAGTTGAAATTCTTGTGCGTTTCATTGGAATTAATTTATTAATTTCTTTGCTTTTCAATGATTTATAGAAAGAAAAAGTAGCAACGTGCTAGTCTGCTTTAGTCACACCTCAGCATCAAGGTCTTTGCTGGGATGGATAAATCAGCCCCTCTCACTCCACAATTCAAATGGAAATCTTACTGAAAAGGCTTTTTAGAACCGACGAGTTTTCAGAAAACATGACTTCCTTTTTTAAAGGAAAAAAAAGTCGTTTTCTTCAGTGTTCCACGACCTTTGGTACTCGCATAACACAAACACTTGGGGAAAAATTAAATAGCAGCTAAAACTGGTAAGTGAATCGGTGCGAGGAACTGCAGGAACCCCCCGCCCGAGAGGAAATTCGAGTTGTTTTAGTGTAACCAGGGTTTAACTGCAGCAAACCAGAGAACCTGACTTGCCGAAAGGATGATTTATATTAATCCTTGCAGTTTCAGCGTCTCCGTTTTGGTTTTCCCGGAGTCGGGGCAGGCAGATCAGTCGCGGGAGTCCCACGACAGGGGCGCAATATCGCGACTGGTTATCGCCCCCTCGTGCCGATGTGTGCAATGCGTGGCTTTAGTGCTCCCGATGTCCTGCTGTGGTCCAGGGGTCACCTGGGCACTGTCACCCGCATCTGGGCTTGGAGCTCTGCCATCTGCCAAAGGAACCCATGGGACGTGCAAGAGTTTCAGTTTTTTCCTCTTAGAATCCTTCATTTGCTTTGGAATTCTGTGTGGAGATTCTGGCACATGTAGAGACTCATGTCTTTGGGTCAGGTTTGTTTCCTTCACTGTTTTATTTCCCCGTCCTGATCTCCAATAGTCCTGTTTTCCTGTCTTGTGAAAGAAGTTGCAAGGCAGTTGTTAAGAAAGATTCTACAAGTTAATGCCTTGTGCATTGGTACAATGGAGTGGGTCAAAGCAACTGAAGTAAAGCCTTCACATTCCTCAGTATTTGTAGAATCCAGGTATCCAACCATAATGTGCTTTAGTGTACAGGAAAATACAATATTCCAGTCTTAAAGATGTGCATCCAAAGCTATTCTGCCCAGGGTTGTTTTCTTATGTATGAAAACATACAAGCATTCTGCAGAAAGTCTTCCCTCAAAATATCTGTCAAGCATGGAGTGTTTTAAAGACATTTTATAGTTACAAGATTCCTACTAGCTCACCAGATAAGCCTGTTTTTTTGGCTACAGACCTGTCCACTCAGGGCACAGATACCTTCAATGGCAGTTTTCTGCCCCCATCACCTTTCCTGTGCCTTTTGCATTGATCAGTGGTAACACCACCAACCAACCACCTGCCATGAGCTGAACTGATTCAAGTGATGGCAAGGCCAAAAAGCATTAATTAGCAATGAGAGATCATTCAAACCTCTCACATGAACCTGATACTAAATACAGGTTGGATACCCACACATAATGGGGCACCTGGAGCTCCAAAATGCATTAATAGACATGAAAAAAACCCCTTAGCAGTGTGTTTGCTGCAGCACAGGCACTCACAGTGGCTGTCTGATCCAGGGCCAGCCACAGGAAACACTCCTCATGGCACAGAGAAGCTGTCTGCTATCCTGGAAGGCACAAAACTGCACTGAAAAAAAGGATAATTCTCTCCAAAACCCAATCAAATCAAACTGTCCTCACTTTAAAACCGCGATTAAATTTACCTAACATTTTAAAGTTTATGAAATCCACAGCCGACCTGGGGTTTGTTTGCAGAGCAATTATTCGTTTACAGTGTTAATCTTTAGCACACACTGCATGGTGATAGCAAATCAGAACAGAAAATTACAGTCTGAGTCAATAAAGAACAACTCCTCTCCTCACCCCCCAGCAGTAAATCGTGCCAATGCTCAGTCCTTACAGCCCAGGGCAGCCCCTGGCACGTTGCTCAATGTTCCCCCTCGAAAGGACCTTGAAAGCCCAAGAGCCATCAGGAACTTGGTTTGGGAGGGAAACACAGGTCAGTTCTGTGCTGGAGGGCAGTCCAGAGCGTCCAGGACAGGAGATGGATGTAAGCTCTGCTCATGGAAGCTCCCATACTGCTCAGGGAAACAGATGTATATAGAAAGATGGACTTAACCACATCCCAAAATTAATGAGGGAAAGGATCCTCAAACTGTTTGGTTTTCCTCCCTTCTTAGAAACAATTTTAAATAAAGATGTGATGCAGAAGACAACTTGGTTTGAAATTGCCTGAATTTTCCTGATTTCTACATGAGCAGGGCCCTGTGTTTGGTTAAGTTACTCCTTTTCTCTTCCCACACTCTGGAGAACTGACCTGTGTTTTTGTTTTAAACCAAATGCTCTAAATGAATAATTCCCATTGATGGTGGCATATACTGAGCCAACCTCTGGGATAAATGTTCCATCTGTTAAATAGATTTGCACTGAAGCTGAATGAAAAAGAAGAAGAAAAAAAAGGTTATTTTAGTATTTTCATGACAATTAAGATAAAATCCTTGAAAAGACAAGAGGAAGTTAACAGAGAAAATTATGTGGTTGGATGACTTTAAACACAGCTCCTGGACCTCAGCTGATTTAAACAGAAACCAGATTTAATAACAAACAAAGCCACTTTCTCTTTCCCACCTTGCTAATTTAAAAACATATTTAGCAATTCTTGTTTCAAAGGGCCTCATCCCATGACCAGGGTGGAACAGCCCCACCTGTGAGCTTGACGAGCTTTTAGTGCTTTAAGCTGGATCATTATTTCTAAAATGCTTCCATTGCTCTTACATAGCCAACAGCTTTGATTCAGAATCTGTAGAGTTGTGAGAACAACAAAATGCTTATGGATTTTATCCCAGCCCAAAGCAGAAATCCATACTCATTAGTGCAATCAATGCCAAGCCTCATTAAGACTGTGGGTATAGACTGTGCTGTGTGATTTACCAGCTGTAGAGCTGCTGAGAGACTTTATAGTCCAACTGATGAAACCAAATCATCTAAGCCCAGTCCAGTTTCTCAGCAGTTTGCCAGCATTCCCAGTTCTTTCCTTGTACATACCTGAACTCCCTGTGAGCAAAAGGGTCTGCTCCACCACTGCCACCAGCAATGAACCCAACAGCAAAAATGCCAGGACACCAAAACCATGAATATCAAATGGGTTAAAGGGAGAGACCCAACCTCTGATGCACTTTGTCATTGACGTTTCAATAACTCCATTAACATGACTCAAAAGCACTGCCCTGTCCACTCGGCCCCTGCTTTTCTAAGAGCTGTGAGCAAGTGCTTGGCATGGGTTGATTGCTTTTTGCCAGCTCAGGTGATGGACTGTTCCTCAGCACAAGGGCTGCTGCCTTAGCACACTCAGAATATTGCAGCTGGTGCTAAAACCTCCTCCCTGACTCTCTGGGTACTCTCTGTTCTCCAGACTGAGCAAAACTTCCAGCTGTTACTCCATTCCAGCTTTCTTCATTCTACTAGAAACAGACTAGAAAAGGAGAAAAATATTAATTTAAAATCCTGCACTTCTGAAAGTTGAAGAAAACCAGTCTTGTTTCTCTCCTGTAGACTCTGGACAGAGAGAGAGAGAATCTCATTTTACGAGTCCTTAAAAAAGGGGCAGGGGCTTGATGAAGTAAATTTGAGAACTAGAGAAAAGCCAAAAGGCAATCCAAACAACACCAACAAGGAAAAGTAAAACAGAAATCCAGTGATGCCTAAAGTGTCTTGTTATTATTCTCCTCACAGAATAACCAAGGTGGCACCCAGGACACCCACTGGGCACTGGGACTTTATGATCTTTAGGGTCTTTTCCAAACCATTCCATAATTCTACTCACACACAATTTCTCTAGTCTAATAAAGAAGATTATAGACTGTGTGTGATACAGATGGAAGTTCAGTGTTGAGCAGTCCCTGCAGCAGGCACACAGGTCTATCACACATTAATTCTCAATTCAAGAACAATGTGTTCTTAAGGCTGTAAAATCTTTAATAAAACTCTCCTTCCTCCTCAGAAACTTGATCCTTGTTGACTTAGACTCTGACCACCTTCCTGTAGCTCCCTCCAGCTAATTGTTATTGAAATTTTAAGAGAAATAAACTCCCTGCCAAAGTGAGCAGCTAAGTCCTAATTCCATACCGAGGACTCAGTCTCAGGACGTGGCACCAAGAAGGGCAGATAAGGATATTCCTGAGTATCCTGCCAGACGTGAGAGCCAACATTTGCTGTCTGTGACCAGACCTTGTGCTGCACGGACACAGCAGCTCTCCTGGAGCTGGGCCAGAGTCGCTGACATGACAATCCCAGCTCCCTGAGCCTGTCTGGAGCTCAGACATCTCTCTAAACTGAAGCAACAGTGTGCAGCTTCAATGCATCTTGCAGTGCAACAGCTGCCTGCAGGTCAGCACATCCAGCTGCACGTGCAGCTTCCCCCTGCAAACAGACCATTAATTCCAGACTCACATGACCCCTTTATTATTATCTTCGTGCCACACAACAGAAAACCAGGCTGTCACTGCCCAGGCCATTGGAAACACTGGAAGAAGAAAGCATTGCCACAGAAATCACAGGAGAACATTGCTGTGTTTTTCTGACTTGCATGGTGAGAGGTGAAGGGCTGTACAGATTCCAAGCGAATCTCCCTCTGCTTCAATAATTCCCTTCAACAACATTCTGGCGTAAATCCCTGCCCTCTGTGCTTCACCTCAAAGGACGTTCTGTGCCAGCCGGGCAGACCTTCCTGTGCACACAGGAAATAAAGGGCTGTGGAGCTCGGGACAGAAATGACAGCAATCAGTGCCGAGTCACATTTTTAATTGCCAGACTGCCATACTGGCAATTTATTATCCCAGGGCGTCAATTGTGTTTCCTGTTATGTTGTTTATTTGGACTAAATGGCAGTATTCACAGTTTCTGAAAACCTGTGAATGGCTGGGGCTTGTTGTCCAAACATCCTTAAAATTCCAGTTCTACTGATGCCCCATTCTTGGCAGCTACTTTTTTCTTAGTTAAATTTGGGTTTCTGCTCAGAGTTGATTTACATTATTTCAAGCTTGAAACTTGGGCTGGCAAATAGAGCACAATCTGTGGTGTGGAACCGTTAATAACAGCTTTGCTGATATTTAGTAAATTAAGTGGGAATCTAAACCCTCTATCAGGAACTCTACTAAACCCTGAGCAAAATATAAGCATAAATCTTGAACCACTGGCTTAACACTCATCACCAAACTTCCTTTGGACACTTTGCTCCTGCCTGGCTGGCATTTGTTTCTGGGCTTTTATTCACTTCCATTTTTCATTTTTGAATCATACTACTTCAACAACAATCTATAACAGCTTGAGGTGAAAGTATTATTCCACTCACCTGCAAACAAAGCTGCAAGACCCAATCTAAAAGCCAACCTTTGATAGGTATTCTGGCAAAGAATTAACAACTGTTAAAACATCCTTTTCTAACTAATTTCCAATAAATCTTTCAAAATACTCTTTCATTTTGTGATCTCTTCAAGGTATCTGCAAAGAGTATTGAAGGAGAGCTTTGGTACCTTCTCTCCTCGTCCCTCAGGTGTTAAATATGCACCCTCAACATTTCACTGTCTCCTCGTTATAGACCCATCAAACAGGTGGGGTTTTATTCCCTAGAAAAGCTTTGTTGCTCCTCTGTGCCTCCTCAGCAGCACTGTCAAGTTGCTGTGAAATCAAATGACCCCAGAAGTCCATCAGTATTCCTGCCAAAGACAGTAGCTGGTGTTTAAACTGGACTCATTCTGCTGTCTGTGACTCTTGTGGTGAAAAGTCTTCCTTGGTGCAGTGTTCATTCCACTGGCAAATATTTCAAACCTCTCAGAGAAAACAATCTCAACCTATCCCTGTACAAAATGACTTCACTCTAACAGCTTGCAAAGACAGTCGAAATTCATGAAATTAATTTTTCACACTGAAAGTCAAGGTGTTGATTGAAATACTTATGCTTAGAACAAGCTGCAGATGTCTTTCCACTGATTCAGCCTCTCAGCAAGGAATAACTTCCACCTCTTTATCTTTTCTATGTCCATATAAATGTCAGTCTCGCCCATCCACAGCACTATACATGGCCATATTTTATTTGCTTGATAGAAACCAATGCAGGTGTCTGAAACATAAAGGGTTGAGTGAAGGAAACAGATTATTCATCTTTTAGAAGCCACTCCATTTGGATAACTTACCTGCCTGTAGAAACCACTGACAGGCAATAAAGACCCTGAGGTGCTGACCTGTAGTGCCGTGGAGCTTCACACACATCATCTTCCAACTCTACCCCAGTAGTTGGGAAGACACAGAAAAGCATTTAAAAGCAGAAAACTTGGACTCATAGAATTCCACGTGCTGTCAGCAAGAAATTATTACCTTTCGTACAATGCTGCCCAGAGATTTCAGGGAGAAAGGTTCAGGGCAAAAATAACCCCAAAAGCCAAAAAAACACAGAAACCCACCAGACTTTGAATGTTTTATTGAACAGCAGAAAATGCAGCTTTTGCTCATCATGCTGCTGGCTGTAATGTCGATTTGTACACGTGTGAATAAAGTCCTGCATGTTTGCAGCACGATGGCTGCTGTTCTGAGAACAACTCAGGCATCTGGTGTCACAGCCAGGGCCATCAGCCAGGGGAGGACTGAGGGGACAGAGCAGTGTGCTGGGGGGCAGCAGAGGGGGCTGGGGGCTGTAAATCCACACCCAGCCCATTGGCAGTGCCTCTTTTGTGCTGAGCCATCTGTTGCCTTGACTACACTGCCAGCGAGGGTTTAAAGATAGCTGGAGTGTGTCTGAGCGAGCTACAGAAAACGATGACTCTGCTGCTCTTTGGGGAGAGCAGGATGTGCCTCACACTGCACAGAGAGCATTGCAGTTGGCCTTTCAGTACAGCTCAATTCCCAGGAACCAAATTTGTCCCCGGGGAACCAGAGCCAGAGGCTCAATAACCTTCTGTTCCTCATCCTGCAGCATTTTCTTCAGATGTTGTTCCTTATCATCCCCAGTAACTTATCAGAGCCCATGAGTGCTGTTCATGTTCTCCATCAGCCATCAGTGCCTTTCTTTAGAGGAGGTGGTGCTCTAAAACAGAATGAATGTTTGTAGATGTGCTTTCACTTGAGAGTTGTGACAATTAATCACAGGTCTGTAGAGGAGGGTTTGAAATGGTGCTCCACAGGCTGCTTTCCATCTTCCAGAACTCTGGAAATGCGCTGCAAAAGAACAGAAACAGATTGTCATGAGTTAAAAGGACTCTGTATTGATTCAGTAATACACATATTAATTACCAGCTTGTGGCTTTAAGTTGTAGCTTCAAAGAGGCATTGACCACATCCTGGATGTTTTAACTCAATTTATTCTGCAGAACCTTAAACCTGTATTAAAACCTGTCCATGTGATCCCAAGCAAGCTACGAAGCACTTCACAAATGCATTTTTAGCTTTAGTCAGTCCTTTTCCTGGCAGGTAGCGAAGGGCATTCTGTCCTCCTTATTTTACATGCTGTTTAGGTCTAAAAGAGTGGATGAAATCATGCTGTTACTCTTGAGTCTGAAAAGAGCAAGTAATAAATTGAATGTAAGTGAAATACTGTAGACTTCAAATTAATGGGTTATTCTTGTTCCTATCCGAAAAATGTGATTATGAACACATTTAAATGCAGGTTTTCCTAAATATTACTCCCTCGTCCCTGAAGGCAATATAATTTTATTTTGTTTTAAGGCTGTAGAAAGTAATGGATAAAAATAAAATCTGTTCCCTAGCGAAAAAAAAAAAATTAAAAATACTTTGCTTTGAACGATCAGCAGAGTTGACATGTAAAATATTACAAGTGTCCCAGAAAATTAAATTAAACTGAACCTGTGTGAAGGGTGGCTGAGGGCATTTGGTGTGTTCAGCTGCAGAAGAGGACACTGAGGTGAGACCTCATTGCAGGTACAACTCCCTGCGGAAGGGCAGGCACTGATCTCTGCTCTGTGGGGACCAAGGACAGCACCAGGGAATGGTCTGGAGATGTGTCAGGGCAGGGTCAAGTGGAATCTCAGGGAAAGGCTCTTCCCCCAGAGGATGGTGGGCACTTAACAGGCTCCCCAGGGCAGTGGGCACAGCCCCGAGGCTGCCAGAGCTCAGGGAGGATTTGGACAACGGGACAGGGTGGGATTGTTGGGGTGTCTGTGCAGGGCCAGGAGTTGGACTGGATGGTCCTTGTGAGTCCCTTCCAATTCAGGATATTCTGTGATTCCATGAAATCTCATCCTTTCACTACCTGAGAAAAGAGGAAAACTTTCCAATGCTGAATCTTAATAGCTCCACTTAATAAGTCCCCCCCGCGTCAAACACAACGTTGAACTCAATTGTTTTAATTTTGTGGAATTTCCACAGGAACCAGCCCCGTGTCCCCCCCTTTGAAGGAAGGCTCCTGTTCTAAGCGACGTCGAGGGCTCCAGCACCTCTGAGCTCAGGAACCGGCTCACACGAGCGTGTTTGCCCCGTGCCGTGCT
>VXAU01003238.1:2559789-2750876 GCA_013399695.1 Formicarius rufipectus | reverse complement strand
ACTTTCCCTAGAAAATCTCTAAATCCCTACAATCCCAAATTCCTCCAGCCCCAAATTCCTACAGCCCCAAATCTCTACAGCCCCAAATTCCAACACCTCTAAATCCCTACAACCCCCAATTCCTGCACCCCCAAATCCCTACAGCCTCAAAACTCTCTGTCCCTAAATCCCTACAGCGCCAAATCCCTACAGCCCTAAATTCCTACAGCCTCAAATCCCTCCAGCCCCAAATCCCCAAATCCCCAAGTCCCTACAGTCCAAATCCCTACAGCACCAAATCCCTACATCCCTAAATCCTTACAGCCCCAAATCTCTACATCCCCAAATCCCTACAACCCCAAATTCCTACATCCCCAAACCGCTACAGTCTCAAATCCCTACAGTCCTGAATTCCTCTGGCCCCAAATCCCTGAATCCTCAACTCCCTACAACCCCAAATCCCTCCATCCCTAAATGCCCCCATCCCAGCTCCCTACATCCCGCCCTGGCAGCACTGCCACAGCCAGTTTCCCTTCCACGTGGAGCTTCCTCTGCTCTCTCTGATAACAACAATAAAACCGAAGGAGCAGAGTTTGACTTACGGTCCTGTGTTATCTTAAAAATATTTAATTTTCATAGCAAAGAATTTTTGAACACGTAACACCATTCCACCCCCTCCCCCCCTCTTTTTCCCCTCAAACACAGAGGACTCACCATTGTTCTAAATAACTGGTTCACTTTCTTTTTCTTGGAGGTTTTCTTGTCCGTGTCTGAGGTGGAAGGGAACACCGGGTGGCTCAGCCTGTGCGAGGCAAGAACCTCCTCGGGGGCCGCGGTGCTGACGGACAGGGTCAGTCCTTGGAACACAAACACATTAGTTGCACTAAACAACCCCCAGAAAGGAGAGTCAGAGGGCAAGGCAAAGCAGGACTCAACACAAGGCAATTGCTAGAAAACAAGGGAGGGTTTTAAATCTAGCTGTACCCTTCGAATACAAAAATAAGTAATGGGGAAACATTAAATTTCATTACACTGAATTGTGGAAAAAAACAAGACCCAGTCTGGTCAAAGGATTAAAAATAACTGAACACAGGACAAAGAAGTGGGCCATGGCAGTGTGCTGTGCTGTGCTGAACATCTGTCACGGACAGCTGGAAACAGAGGGACGGTGAGGGGCAGAGATGAAGAGCAGGCTCTGCAATGGGATGTGCTATGGAAAAAGGGGAGGAAAGGACACTGAAACAGGGCCCGTTTTCTCTGCACCCTGGGCTAGAGATGTCCAGCTTTCCCTTCTCTTCCCCCCAGCCATCCATCTCTCCAGTGGGCAGCTGTGTTGTCTTGCTTCCCCTTCCTCCTGCCCTTAGGGATGCTCATGGCAGACTGCGAAAGCTGAAGGAGAAACTCTATTATGGTGGCACCTTTGGGGACATTCAGCTGCCAAAGCAAAGCATTCCTTCCTGGTTCACACACTGCCCTTCTTCCTCCACAGCAGACCTTGCCAACCGGGGGAAATGAAGAAACTCCTGCTCTTTCAAGGCAGGAGGAATTCCCACACTGCACAAGAAGGCAAAATCCGGAGCTCCAGAGGCAACACTTGTGGGATTTGTGTGCTCCATGGGCAGCACGGGGGCACCCAGCAGCTGTGCCAGGCCAGCCCCACACCCAGCACACACAGAATTGTTCTGCCTGCCCTGCCTGGGGCAAAGCCTGGGCTGCTGTTTTCTTAACATCCCAGCACAGACGTGCAGAGCTCTCAGCTCAGGGGGAGCAGCTTACCTGGGATTGTTGGCATGGATCGACTGACAGTGCTCATCTGCTTGAGGACTGATGTCTTCTGGGGTGCCACCACGTGCTCCGAGAGGTTGGTGTCACTCATGAACTCGAATTTCCTTGAGAGCTGTTTAATAAAATAAAATAAAATAAAATAAAATAAAATAAAATAAAATAAAATAAAAATAAATGAGGAATGAACTGAGGATTGGCTCCGCATATGGTACTGCATTAGCTAACAACATGAAACAATTTTACAGATAGTTTTTAGGTGGATAAATATTTCTCATTCTACATAGAAAATTAAAAATTACTTAAAGTAATTACAGAAGCAATCTAGAACTGTAGGGTGGTATTCCTACCCTATTTTTGCCATACCACCATCAGACAGCTCTGAGTGTGATCTGCAAAGAAAAATGAAGCTTTGAAAACATTTTTCCAGTTTGCATTACCATTTCCAACTCAGCTGCTGTGAGCCCTGTCACTGCTTTCTTGAACTAAACGTGGATCCTGTAACTCTATATTCAGTGAGATCCCCAACAGTTCAGTGTATGTTTTATCTAATTTAATCAAATCCTAAAGGTATTGTTTGGTTTTGTACATAAATATATATTGGGTTTGTATATCCATGTATTTTGGTTTTCTATATCAATGCATTTTGGTTTTCTATACCAATGTATTTTGGTTTTCTATATCAAAGTATTTTGGTTTTGTACATCACTATATTTTGGTTTTCTACATCAATGTATTTTGGTTTTCTAAATCAATATATTTTGGTTTTCTGTATCAATGTGTTTTGGTTTTCTGTATCAATGTTTCTCAGAGCACGACTGTGCTTTACGTTTCTCTTTTGGCACAAGGCCATGCAGTGTGAGACAACCACAACCTTCCAGAAGTTTCTCCTTATTTCCCCAAAGAACCCGAGCTTTCGACTCAATTAATTTACTTTGATGATTCCTTCAAAACTTTTTGCTCAAACTATTTATGCTCCTTCCCTTTGACTCAACAGCCAGTTGCTGCCTGACTTTAACTGTTGATAGGTGTTGCTGCACAAGCCCTTTGTGTTCATTTGGCTATTTGGTTTATTATTTTTCTTTTTATGCACTGATTATTTGCTTATTTGTTTTTTTTTACTGACAGAAAACTCTCTTGAGAATTTATATACCCATACATATACACACATATATATGTACATATACATACATATTACATATATACACTTACATATGTATACATATATACATACACACATATATACATATATGCACATACATATATACATATACAGAAAAACATATTCATACACATATACACATAAACACATATACACATAAACACATATACACATATTCAAACACATACACACATATTCAAACACATAGATATACACATATATACATATAAACATATTCATAGACATATATACACATACAAATACATATGTACATATACACATATTCATACACATACATATACACCTAAATACATAGATACATATTCATACACACACATATATACACATAAATGCATATACACATATTCAAACACATACATATACACATATATACATATTCATATACACATATATACATATAAATACATATATGCACATATTCATACACATACATAAATACATATACATATATACATATTAATACACATATATACATACATATTCTTTCATATACACGTATATATACATATACACACACATACATATATACAAATACATCCACACACATACATATACATATATTTTTCAAAAGTCACAGCCTATGTAAGTCACTGTAACGATCCAGCAGTGCAATGGTAACACTCCGGTGACCTCTGGAGGGAGCGATGCCGGCGCTCCCCGGCCCAGGCTGGCCCCGCTGAAGGGGCTGTGCTGGCCATGCCGCAGTCTCTGCGTTGTTCCACAACAAGGTACAGACTGTCCTGGGGCTCCTCACCTCGGA
This sequence comes from Formicarius rufipectus, assembly GCA_013399695.1. Taxonomy (NCBI): domain Eukaryota; kingdom Metazoa; phylum Chordata; class Aves; order Passeriformes; family Formicariidae; genus Formicarius; species Formicarius rufipectus. The sequence goes on along the minus strand of VXAU01003238.1, from coordinate 2,747,172 downwards.
AACAGCCCTGACTGTGAGGAGCTGCCACGGAGTGTCAGCACAAGCTATTGCCTCTCCACAGGAGAGCCACTTCAGCCCTCCCAGCACAGCTTTAAACCCCCCAAGTCACAGGATGGGCAGCGTCAGAGCTGGATTATCTGTCACCATCAGCAAGTAGAGACGCGCTGGTTTTCCCACTGATTTGTTTCCTCCCCAGCGCCTTGCAGGGCAGATCATCTCTGCATCCTGCTCGTTCCCCCAGACAGCTGGAGCTCTATGGGGGACGTTTTCCTTTCCCTAAACAAAGGAATAATGTCCTTTTCTTCTTTTTTTTTCCCTATGGATCATAAAATACTACTCTAAATCAGTAACATACACATTTCATGTCAGAGATAGAAATATCAGGTGCTGTCTTCTCATCAGCGAACACCACACTGCTTCTTTTTGTTCTTTTTTTGGGCTTTCTCATCTTGACTTCAGGATGAGGATTAATTTGTGGAGCAGCCTCCTCTGAGTCTGCTTTTGCTTGCTTTGGAAGGAATGCTTCCAGATCAAAGCTGCAGGAGGAAAAGGAAAAAAGTAGGAGTTGGTGAGTGATATTTTAAAAGCCATTGCTGTTCTGATGTCGTTTCCCCATGAAATATAAATGCAGGTCATCCTTTCCCTCGACTTTCTGTGCAGCCTTGCAAACTGCTGGCACAAAGTGTAGGATGTGCCTCAGCTGGCAACTGCAGATACAAATAAGATGCCTTCAGGCAGTGTGACATCATCTTCAAATGTTGCAAAGACTGTAAAATATTAAAACAAGCTCAGATCCCTTTTTAAAGATTTGTGTATTAGCTTAAGGACTGAACTAAGCTGAGCAAGAGCTCACAGGGCAAGTTGATGTGTGGTGATGGTGGTGCTGAAAGCAAGACATGCTATTTTGGTTGTTGAAAGGAACCAAAGTGCAACAGAGTAGTGCTATTTCTTGTCATGTTTTAAATGCACTCTCCTATTTATTTCACCATATTGGACAAGAAATCACATACTCAGTGGTTCTAAAAAAAACAACCTCCTCCTCCCTTCCTCTAACTTTTACAGTTTAAAATTTGGGCTGTTTCTCATGAGAAAAACAAACAAAGAAGCAAACATGAAACTGGTGCTGGTTTTACTCCTCTCTCTGCTGCTGTAATCAGCTTTTTGGACATGGCACTGAATTTGTTTTTACAGCACAAAGACTGATAAACCAAGCAGTGTGGTGAATTTGCTGTCCTGTGCTCCCTGGAAACAAATGACAATTAAAAAGAGGTTCAGGATGCAGGGTGTGGTGCAGGGGGAGGTGCCTGGCAGAGCCTCGTGGCAGCACCCAAATCAGCTTTGGCTGCTCCACGAGGGCACCAAGAGCAGCCCGGCGCACCTCGGTGGGCAGGGAATGTTAATGAACTGCTTAAACACCCAAGAGAGAAGGGTGTGTTAAGTAAAAAACCACTTCCACATTAGGCTCACACACCACTGGACTTTCAACAAGTGAACTGCCCAAAAAGGGAGCTCAGGTGCTTAAAAAATAAATTAAAAATTAAACACTGCTCAACAAGATCAAGTGTGTATGCACCTTGCTGGGGAAGAAGTTCTGTGTGCTCAAAACATGATTTATAAAGTGATCAATGCACCTCTAACTGTTCTCTCAGACTTAAAAGTCTCTGTTTCCCAGTGCTGCACTTACAACATGTTAGGCAAAGCATTTTACATGACTGGAGGCTTTACTGAAGTGCTCCACATGCGAGTTTGTAGAGGTTTTTCTTCTCCTCTTGTCATTTTACAAACAAAAAGATGGTAATTAAGTTAAAAGCTGTGTAAAGAGGAACTTGCAACAAAACCCAGATCCTTGCAACTTTTTGAAAAGTACTTTCATTTTTAAAATTCTTGTTTTCTGACACTGAAATACCACTTTTTTAAATTTTCTTCCAGTGAGAGTTGGGCATATTTTGTCTATTAAGGTTGAAACATAGTAGATTCAAACCTGGGGGAAGTGATAGCTACAATCAAATAATTTTGGCATGGTCTGAACAGAATGCTGGTGGCCTCTATCACTGGATGCCTTTCTAAAAAAATCTTTTAGTTTCATCCCATAAAACTAGTTATAAAACAAGACTGGAGAAAAGAAATCAACACTGTATTCATAACCAACCTTTCTGAAGCAATTTTTCTGGGGGTGCTGCACTCGGAATTCATGGAGGACATGGAAATGATGGACAGCTGACGGTAGGATCTCAGCATTGACCTTGGCCTTCCCACCCTCTTGTCATCAAAATCTGGCTACAGGATGGAGAAGAGAACACACTGCATCAAAGAGCCTGGTGTGAACCTCATTTCATCCCTTTGCACCTTGTCCTGAGGATGACTCGGATGTTTTAACACTTGGCATGAGGGAGATGATTTACTGGCACGAATTATTGAGGTTGTATCTTGTCTCTGGACACATTCTTACTCTTCAGACCTCCCAAACTCAATTCACAAACCATATTTTCTACAAAATTTCAAATGGTTTGTTGGTTTTTTTAAGTGTTGAAGGCTTCAGTCATGAGGGGAGATTGCTAATTGTGGGTTATTGCAACGAGGGGCATGGGACTGAAAACAAGACCACATTGACGATAAATAGAATTTTCATCATACAGGTGTGTAACAAGCACAGTATCCAAAATTTAGGTTAGAAACTTGCTACTTTTCCACCCAGAACAGAAGGAATAAATCCTGTTATAAAATTACCAGTGCTGACAGCAACAATATAAAATGAATTCCAAAGAAACTGGTGTTTAATCACAATTCTCAGGCAACACCATTCTTGCACAAGCTCAGATAGGCTATTTAATTCCAGAATGGTCTGGGGAGTTGGTGCTCAGAAGTTATCCTTCAGTTTTCAGGTATTTCAGTTTGCTCTCAACTAATATTTATAGTATTATACCCATGACAGGTTGTGCTTCACAGCACAGCTGGAAGTGGCTGGCACAGGGACACATCAACTGAGATCAAAGCCCTAAACCACTAAGAAAAGTTACAAAGAGAACAGACAGGAGAATTTGCTTTTAGTTCCTTAATACGACTTGCAATTTTAATACTCACAATAAAATACTCAAAATCTTCCAGAATGAGCAATATTTGATGTGTCAGAGAATTAAATCAACTCTCAGACTACAAAACTCAGATCTTACTGCCTTCAGTCCACAAGAAAACCCACAAGGGAAAAAAATAAAGTGTGTATTTTTTGTTTAGATGGAGATGTGTATTAAGCAAAGGGGAATTGAGGTGGATGTGAAAAGGAGAGCAGTACCAGTTCTCTGGCTCCATATTGCTTTTCCACTTTAACTTTTAAGTGCTTGAAACATTCCTCCATCCGGTCGTGGAAAGGACGAAGATTATCAGACACTCTTCTTTCATGAATTTTAATTCCAGCCCCAAGGAAAGGTATCTTAAGAGGGGGAAAAAAGGAAGAAAAAGTGAGACTGTTGAAGTGGGTCCAACAACCTCTCTGGCTCCTTTTATAGCACCCACTGAGCCAACTGACAGGTGGATTTATCTGTTGGGCAGAACTACAAGATGGAAAGGGCTCCTGAAAAATGGGTTTGTCAAGTAAATTTCTAAAAAAATGTTGGCTGCCCCATAACTCTTTTCCCTCTTCTATGTGTTTTAGTGTTAATCCCATGTGAGATCAAACACACTTGAAATTCTTAAAAAATAATTCTCCTTTGTCAGAAGCTTGCCTAAATATATATATATATATATATATATATAAAGAGAGTAATAAACTTTCTAATCCCTTTTCCCTGCACTGCTTTCCTTGGCTGCTGTGTTGCTGCCATCATCTCTGCTACAGTAGTAGTGCAGTTATATCCAGTTAAAACCAAACCAAATTTTATCTTCAAAGCAGACTCTGACATGTTGCTTTATTAATAATAAACATATTCACAAAGAGAAACTTTGTAAAGTTTTGTTACTCTCCAGTCTTTAAAGACGATGAACTTCTGAGGTCTGTGCAAAATACTTTTAGCTGCCCTTCTGCCACTCACCTTTTCTAATTGTTTCACTCTTACCTTTTAGCTATTTTGCATTAATATTTGGGCTTTTTATTTTGTACAATCCACTTGCATTCCATGGTTCCTTTTTGTGTCCTGGCCCTATAAATGCTGTGAACATTGTACACATTGGTCCATCCATCAACTAGATCATATTTTGTGGAAGTCCAACTTCAATACCACTTCTAAAACCATGGTGTTAAAGCCCATCTATAACTGGCTGAGCTGTTTGTCCTCTTTAGGGGGATTTACAGGGATAGATAGAAATTGCCATTTTATTTCCTAATGCCAGGTGGTATTACAGTCAATCTGTACCACTAATACTCTGAGTACTTCTGATGGTCAGGAAGCAGCAGCACATGGAGCCTGTGGTGGGCAAGGACCCAGGAGAAGGCTGTGAAGGCTGGCAGGTCGAACTGATAACCCAACTGAGAAGAACCAAAATGAAACAGGAGGAAACATCAAGAACTTTGAGAAAAGAGTACAAAACAACTCCATTAAAGCTATTTGGAAGATTAATTTCAAAGCTGAGAGAGGAATGAATGGTTAGTTTTTGCTGTTTCTCATCTATGAAACAGAGACAGAACCATGGAATTATTGAATAGCTTGGGTTGGAAAGGACCTTTAAAGGTCACCCAGTCCAATGCCCTGCACAGAGCAGGGACACTTTCAGAGACCTTAGAACCCTGTGCAACCTGAGCTGGCATGTTTCCAGGGATGGGGCACCTCCCACATCTCTGGGCAGCCTGTGCCAGTGTTTAACCACCTCTCACAGTAAAGAATTGCTTCCTTAGATCTAGTCTGCACCTACCCTGTCTCAGGGTAACACCATCACCCCTCATCCTATCACAACGTGCCTGACTGAAAATGTTGTTCCCACCTTTCTCATAAACCTCCTTTAGGCACTGGAAGGGGCTCTGAGGTCTCTCAGGAGCCTACTCTTCTCCAGGTTGAACACCCCCAGCCTGTCTCCACATGGAAGGTGTCCTATCCCTCTGTTTGCTTTTTTGATCCCCTCTGGACTCTCTCCAACAGCACCACGTCCCTCCTGTGCTGGGCTGGAGGCAGCTCTGCAGGTGGGTCTCATCTGAGCAGAGGGGCCAATCCCCTTGCTGGGCTGGAGGGATGAGCCCAGGACACTGGAGCCCTCTCACAAGGATGGCATGACATTAAATCAATTAGGAAGAATGTTTACAGTGAGTTTGTACCAAGGATGAGATGTGGAACATGATGAGAAATACCTTGAGCTGTTCACTTCTGGTGGTAAAATTCCAGGTGAGCTCTCACTATGTCTTAACATCCCTCCAGGCCCATGGATTTACACAGCAAGCAGTTCCTTCCCATGTAAATCATCTGTATTTCAGAAGACTCAGCAGCCCATGCTGTCTTAACAAACTACACCTCTGGCCCAAAATGCAAACCTGTTCTCTCACAGTCATTCATTTTGCCTTTTATTGGCAGCAATGATTTCTATCTGGGACTAGATAATGGAAACAGAATTGATAATTTCTGAGGTCGTGTTTTCTCTGCTCCATTATCATAACAAATGTGTAGGTCTCTGGAAAGAGTCCTTTCCCCTTGAATCTCAACAAAAACAGAGGTTTTTCTGCTGCCACCTCCCATAGGTGCATTTTCCTTCTTGAGGACAAAAGGTCTGGTTGTCTCATTATGTCTACACTGTCTATAAAATAATAAATAACAAACCCAAATAACCTCAGTGTTGCCAGTATGGGCAGAATATCCAGTTCTTCTCTGGAGATGCAGCTTAAAAATGTTTACTAATGGTCTTCCATGCTGTTTGTCACACAAAAGACATGCAGCAGCAACCTTGGAGGGTCACTGAGCATGAAAATAACTCCTGAGAAGAGCAAATACTCCACTAAGGTTTCTAATGCCTAAAGAAAACAAACCTACCACAAACAACAACTGATACTCAATTCTAGGAAAGAGTTGTTTCCCAAGAGATATTCTGACATTTGCCAGTGCTTGTTTTCCCAGAAATTCATGACATTGTTATGACTTTCCTCGTGCTCTCAGCTTTGTCTCCAGAAATACAATGTGAGGTTGAAATCCTGGCCCATTCAACCAGAAATGTAGCCCCATGTGTGTGGTTTTTGAGACACCATTCCAAATGATGTGTTCTATACAGTGCCTTCCTGGCCTAATGCTTTCCCAGAACTAGGCAGAACATTTGTAACAAGTTTTCTCTTTCTTCTACCCCTCCCAGCTTTGGGAAACAGGGGGGAAAGGAAAGAAAAGGCATTTAAATGGTGTGTTGTCCTGCTAGAAGGGAGTGGGACAAAGGCACAGCTGCTGAAGTCTCAGTGGCTGCTGTCAGGGAGAGGTTACCTGCCAAGCAATCAGATCTTTGAGTCTATTCAGCTTTTCTTGATCCTCTGGATGGTCTCTGGCATATTCTTCTGTGAAGAAAGCCTTAGACAAAGAAAAATAAAAAGTAATTCAGTCCATTATTCTGACAGGTAAAGAAATCAGAGTCAATCACTGAGCCCATCTGGGGATTGTAATATTGTCCATCAAATAAGAGGGACACATCCATGCTCCATGGCCAGATACTGCTGGTGATGATTCCTCCCTCTGACAGCTGGGAATTGAGGTGCTCCTTTGTTTTAAAATGTATTCAGTCTTTATCCAGTATTTCTGAGTTTGAGATCCTTCACATGAAACCCCAAATATTAACTACAGTGAAACTAAAAAGGCACAGGTTTAAAGTATGATTTACACCAACTGATACTGAGCTTCAGCTAATCTGGTCTGATTTCAAAACAGAAGTGACCAGGAAATGAGGATAAGGGATCTCTTAACTGATGGAGTTATGGTTTTCCTGTTCCCCACCCCGCTTGCACTGCCACTATAAACAAAGGATGTAGGAGGATTATGAAGTGATGTATCTGAATATATTCTTTGCATTGACCCAAAATCTCTTACCTTCTCATATTTAGCAAAGCCACCCATAACAGCTGGATCCACAATTCCATTCAGAAGCATGGAAAGTGGATTAATGGGAAGGTTCTCATCACTCTGGTATTGGTTAATCATCATCAGAATTTTTTCATTTGTGGTGGACATAGTCTCAATGGCATTCTCTAAAGGACTAATGAGATTCTGCAAGGAAACAAAAGGCTTCTAATGTTCAGACAGATATAAAAATGTCTTTCAGATTTTACAAAACTCCATGTCTGTGAACAACAACTCAGCAAACCAACAGAGACTTGCTCACTTCTCTTAGAACTTGATTCCGAGACTATAAATCAGACGTAAGACTTATCGATCCTATTAGCAGAAAGACGAAACAGAAGTACTAACAGCTTTGTTTGTATAAAAACAAGTAATTGTGTGGTAATTTTGCAAGCTCTTCTGCTCCCCAGGATTCAGTAGACACATGTTTGATGGGCCCTGAGCGTGTTGCCACACACCTGTGTCGTGGAGACCACCTCGAACCACCGCAGGATCCCGGGCAGTTTGTACGCCGTGACAAACGACGTCCTCTCGATCCACATGGACTGTGGAGAAAACACCCCAGGAGAAAATCACCATCAGGATTTCAGCTTTAATCTTCTCTGCCTTCTCAGATGCCAGAGTGAAATGAATGTAGATGGCAAACACATGCATATTTTTGCATAAAAAGACACTGCAACATTAATCTGGCACAGCAACTTGCACAAATAAGTTTTCTGATTTCAGATCAGGTCAACTTCAGGCACAAAGCAGAGGAAAAAGAAAATTACCCTTGAATATTTTAGTATCTATTGATATTTGCCATTATAGATGGAATGACTGTAACTAAATGACCTGCTCTTGCCTCTACCCAGATTATACTTCCTCCCTCCACGTTCAAAAGGTGTTTCTGCAATTAAAAGGAGTAACAACTCAATTATTTCTGCAAGTAAAAGCAGTAATAGCCCAATAACAACTTGTCAACATTCTGACTTTTTTAGCTCCTTTCATTTTCCTTTTCTGAGCAGGACTGGTTGTTGGTATTTTGAAACAGCTCAACCATTAGTTGATTTACTGCTCCTTATTTTACCAGAATCAGCCCCTCTAAACTGCCAGCGCTGAGAAACACAGTAACAAATGCAATGAAGTCACCATCCAAATATCCCAATTTCCACCTGCATGTTGCCTCTTGTCAGCAGCAACGGAAAGACCAACTATCAAATGTTTGTAAAAAAATTTCAAGGTGTATTCCTGATGGGTTCCAAACTCTTTGGTTTGCAAAGGAAGCCAAGGTGCATCATGAGCCTTGACAACATGGTGCAGTTGTGGGCTCTCAGAGCGGTGTTTGTGTCTGAAGCTTTGACAGCAAAAAGCTCCTCTGAATGGAAGTGTTGACACTGCTAATCAGCACACACAGAACTGAAATGGCACGTTGTGGAGAGAAGTGGCTTTTCCCATCAGTATGACAGAGCCTTACACCATAAGGGTTGGATGGTAGGCTTGTCAGAACAAACTAGAAAATACCAGATACCTCTGAAATAAAATAGAGATATTTCCCACATTTTTGTGCATGACACAGGAGTAATTCATGGTGGTGTAGATTTCTTTGAATATTTGAACAACTAAGACCATTCCTCAGCATTTCACCCTCAGGAATGGGAGAAGAAACGACAGAGGTAGCACTCTGCTCTGTCAGGATCTCACAGGACTGATGAAAGCAGACAACACACACCTCATTGCCAAGCTGGCAGCTGATAAAAGTGTTGTAAACTAAAAGCAGTAAAGCATTTGATATTTATTTACATGTCAACTTGTTTCATAATGAAAATCAGTACCAGAAAATGTTCCTGCTTAACACAAACATGTTGAACGTGCTCAAGTACACAATGTTTACCTGCAGTTGAAAAAGTGATGTATCATTAAGTGCACAGAAGTTATGCTGAAAGAGAGAAGTCTTGCACCAGTTCTTTTGACCCAGATCCTAAAGTCAGGGTGTCTATAATGAGTAATCTGGGCCTAAGAAAGGATCTAGGACTTGTCATTAATTTACTTACAGCAAATTCATTTTCAGGGTCAACAGATCCTTTTCTGACTGGCCTTGAGTAGTGGAACCGTTGTACGTGGTTGGACTTGTAAAAACTGTAGGTTTGAAAAAAGACCATTGTAAAACCCAGAACCCAGAAATTAATGCATCTTGTCATCACAGTGAAATATTGAGTCAACTGAATTTTTAATTAAAAGCAAATTTACTCCTTGGGGAAAAAAATAGTACCTCATTGGAGACTCAGGAGGCAACTATTTTATCTATAAATCAGGGCCAGAACAGAGGATTTTATAAGTATCAAACTTCAACTCATAACTGGGTGTATTTTCCAGGTTAAAAAACCTCCAGAACCACCAGATTAATGTTCAAACTCACAGAAGAAGGACTAGAAGAGATTTTTCCTCTCCTGAGCTCTTGTGGAGCACAGGCCCTGCTTGCTGCCTAATTGTGGAACACAACAGGAGCATATTTGGTCCAAAATAACTGACTGAAGTGAGCAGGTATTTCCACCTGGACTGGAACATGAATGTTTTTTCATTCATGGCACTGCCAAATCAGTTTAACCCTGTCTGACAATTCTGCTCAAAATGCAAATCAAACAACTGAAGCCCTTAATAGCAATTTCTTGTGACAGATAAGAAAAGGTATACAAGTACTTGCAGAGGGGGACACCAGTGTAAAGAATCAACTTCAAAGTCCTGTTACGGTCTGTTCTGTTCAGCCAATGATTCATTCTCCATCACTGAGAGCACTGAACTTGTCACCTCTTGCCTTTTAACACTGCCCAATCTGGAAGAACAGGGGCTGCAGAGTTTTCACTGTTCACAGAAAAATCTCTCCCTTGGATTTTTGTTTTAAAGATGGATTAAATTTAAAGCCATTTGAAGTAGAAGTTAATTTTGCAGAGAAAACAGAATCCCTTACAGTAAATCTGAGCCACGTTTTGGAAGCCCAGAGAAGTGAACAAATGGAGAAGCCCCAAAGAGCTGAGCTAAGCAAGTCATGGTGTGTTAGTTCGTAGGAACATATGATTTGTGGTCCAAACTGCTGAGATTATCTTCATCAGTAAAGAAAGGAACTGGAAAATACAGCCACACTGAGTCAGATGACTTCCTACAGCTCCATCTGAAAGAAAGTTATCTTGAAGCTCTTTGGTAGAATAAATGCACTGCCATCAACTAATGTAACTAACAATTAAATGCCCAATAAAGTCTCTAAGACCAGATGCAATCAGCAGTTTGGTTGAGTTCTGCAGCTGAGACAGCCCATTACAAAACCTCCCATCTGAGCAGAGATTGTGCTTTATGTGGAGCCCTGCTCTCCATTAGCAGTGACCACTTCAAACTGTGGCTGCCACTACAGGACCATATTTCTAATAATTGGTTTAAAAATTAATTAAGTTGCAATTGGGACCACAGTTTGTTGGGAGCTCTTTTGTTTTGAGGGGTGTGTGTTTGTTTTTAAATCCTGTAGCCCAAGCCCTGGGCTTGTATCTGCTCTATGGACTTAGGGGCATGTGAGGAGGTGATTGTTACTTCTCCACTGTGAGTCATTTGCAGCTTCACTAGAGACTCTGGGGAGAAGGCAGCAGGCAAAGGTCTCAGCTGCTTTGGGTTCAGCTGTTAGCCAGCCTGTCCTCTGAGTACTTTGGGCAACTCATTCCCTTTATTGCTTTACAAAACCTTGGTCACAGCACCACTGGGGACCATTTTGCCACCACGCATTTTGCACTTGGAAGACCAGCCATGACAAGGTTCTATTGCACAAGAGCCTTCAGCTCAACCACCCTCACACTGCCAGTGACCTCTAAGACCCCTCTCTTCATCACTTGTCCATGAAGTTGTGTTGAAAACTCCATAACTTCATCCCAAAGCATAGATGGCACCTCCCTGCTCTGGAACCATCAGCTATTCCTTCAGTGGGATGTGGGGAGGTGCCCTTTCAGGAAATTCCTAGGAAATACCTGGGTTGGACTGCACCGGGCTCTGAGCAAGCTGGTCTAGTTGAAGATGTCCCTGCTCATCGCAAGAGGTCTGGACTGAATGACCTCTGAAGGCCCCTTCCCACACAAATGACTCCATGAATTCATAACTCAGTAAATTGAGACAATAAAACTCCCCAAGATTCATTGGCAAACGACTGAGTTTGCAAGATAATGGTTGTCACTTCAGGAATATGGACTGGCTGTGCTTTTTATTACAGAAATCCACTTACTTTATAATTTGATCAGGCACTGCCTTATTTTTGAATCTAGGCTGCTCCTCCAGGACTGGCTGCACTGTAAAACACTGGATGTCTGGAATTGTGGGAGTTAAGGGCATGTTGTTAGCTATCAGCTGAAATGCTGCAGGCAAAATAAACATAAGAATAAAAAAAAATACATTTTCTGGTTAAAAGCTGCAGTGTTCAGGGTTTCATTTGTGGAGTTTCTTTGGCCAAAAAAAAAAAAAGAGGGAAAAATCTGCCAGTAGCAACCAGTGAATATATATTAATATTCATTTTGAACTGCATATTTTTATTATTTACTGAGTTTGAATATCTGCAGCTGAATTTATCACACTGACTCATTCATTAAATTTTAAAGCCCAGCCAACTCACAAAAATAACACCACCAACATGTGATGTTAACAGTTCCACTGTTTAGCTTTAGGCATGCATAAAGTCATGATGGTTAACATTTCATCTTTGAAATCTGTAATGGAACAGCCCTTTTCCTTGAGGTTTCCTTTTCCTGTGCAAGTGTTATTTTTCAAAGCTGAACACTGCATTTGTAAGTGAATACGTCTCAGTCTTACATATTTCAGTATATTGGAAACTCGTGCCCTCTGGGTGGATTCTGTAGCTCTTTTAAGTGCACAAACAGTGAGTATCTCCTGTTAGTTGCAATTAGAGGAGCAAATTCTGCCTCAGGGACTGAAGCCTGTGACCCCAAAACACAATCAGGGAGTTAAGACACAAGACAAGACTGGGTGTATTTTCCAGGTTAAAAAGGTTAAAGGCTTTCCAGTTTAATATCCTATTTTAGACAAGCCTGTAATACTCCCACTTCAGTCCCAGCAGTGTAAAAAGCAAGCAATATCCTCTTTCCATTCTGGAGGGTTCCACCAGAAGAGATTCTAAAGAACATTACCTTGGAAATTAAGAAAGTGAAAAATGTCTGATGCAATGAGGTGATTTCATATCTGCTCAGTCAGTATATTGAATTTTGAAAATGTTTTAAATTGAATACGATGGAAGTCAGAACATTAAAAGAAAAAAAATGGACAATCAGAGTTCTTGTAACCAAGAATTCAGGGCATTCTAAAAATCGGTTAACAACTTTTATGAACTAATTTTTCCAGGAAAATTTCTGAGAGCAACTTAAACCATCTTTATGTTGCCAGGAAACACAGGTGACAGCCACGTGTGGTTCAGTCAGAGCAATGTTCAAGGCAGACCGGAATTTAACACCAAGACACAACACCTAAGAATGTGAAACAAGAGAGAACTTGCTGCTTTACCCTTGGCCAATTCAAGTGTGTGTCACTGGTTTTGCTATTTGAAGAAAACAAAGGTAAACCACGTATGAACCTCAGGGAATTTTCCTCCCTGAAAGGGTTGCCAAGTCCTGGCACGGCTGCCCAGGGTGGTGGTTGAGCCACCACCCCTGGAGGGGTTTTGCAGGTGTCCCTTGGGGACATGGGCTGGTGGGGAGCAAGCTTTAGAGCTGGAGTCAATCTTCAGGGGTTTTTCCAACCTGAATGATTCTCTGATGAACCCAAGAGACAGACTCCTTTGGGCTCTGAGAAAAACAGGAGCTGAACTCTCGGGCACAAACTGTATGAGACACGAGGGACGTGTGAGTGAAGCTGCAAATAGAGCTGCCACGTCACCAAACTGTCACCCTTTGCAGGAAATGACTTCTTCCCAGGGATAAATCCCTGCCAAAGCTGGGTTTCTCCAGCCCTCTGTGCTCAAGGATACGCTGCCCAGGGGAGTTGGTCACCTCCTGGCCGGGTGCTGCCGTGGTGTTCACCTTCTCAGCGCCGGGGAACTGGCTCAGCAGCTGCGCCTGGAAGTCCTCCCTCCTCTCGTACTCCTTCCCCCGGTAGATGAACACCTTGTTCTGCAAGGAAGAAAGAGCTCCTTTCTCAGGCTGTGTGGTGCTGAGGCATAGGTTAGAGAGAGGGTCTGGCCAGCAGCAAAGGCACACAGTGCTCTCCAGACTTTGTCAGGAGTGCTGCTGCTTTCTGAATGTTAATCAGTTGTAAAGCCAAGCATCGTCTCAGCCAGGTGCTAGAATGAGACAGAGNAATTTTTTTTTTTTTTTTTTTTTTTTTTTTTTCTTTTTTTTTTTTTTTTTCCCCTAATCAAATATTCAGGTTAGTTTTATGCTCCAAACTCATGTGGTTAAAACCAAGCAATAACCTTCTAAAAAACCGCATAAATTCCAGTTGTGCATGACTTCCTAAGTTTGTCAGGTTTCTTGAAAAAAAACAAACAGACTCTTTGGAGTCTTGATTTCTGTCCTATTAGTCAAAAATGGAGAAAAGGGAAGAAAACAGAGTAGATTTGGCATATGTTGAACAAAACCAGTTCAAACTTACCATTACTAGGATAGAAACCGACTGTTGCCATTCAAGAAAAAACTTAGTTGGTATGAACATGCCAGCTGAGGGCATGTTGGAGATCAAGAAAGCAGTATAAACATTAGTGATCATGAGGAACCCAGGAAAACAAGAGAAGAAATCACACTGAACAAATGAATATCACACTGAACAAATTCATTGTGCATCCACCTCTCAAATCCTGCATCCACCTCTGGTCCTGCCCACTCCTAAGCTGGAAATGGGCAGTGAGAGAACCAGAATTTCCAAAGCCTAAACCTGAAACTCTTGTCAGCCCATGGTGAGGTTCACTGCAAACACCAGTCACGAGTGAAACTGGAGTTTGGAGTTAATTTGAACACAAATTGATGACATTCTACTGGTCATCGAGACCCTGTGTGGAGACCAGAACAAGTTACATCATATTGCTTCATCTGGCTCTCCTAAATGACCTTCACTACATTATCTTTACTTTCCACAATCAAACTAGGAAAGAATCAACATAAAAGCCTCTGACAACATTTCATGCATATTCTTACACCCAGCAATTCAGATTTTAGTTACATGCATCCAAGCAATAGGAAATCCATGGAAAATGCCTCCAGAGATTTACTTGCATTAGCAGAATGCACCTGTATTTTTAGGAGCATATGAAAATACATGAAAAAAAGGGAAGAATTTAAACAAGTTTACCCGTAGAAATGTGGGGAATCCTTGGCCATAATACCCAACAGCAAAATAGTCTGGTTTAGGTCTCAGAATTTTCATGATGTTTTCATAGAACTTTGCTTGCTGAATCTGAAAGCAAAACCAGCTGTAATTACTTGTATTTGGGAGGTTTATCTTTTATTTTTTTAGCCTCTACAGCAGGACTGCTCTCTGTGCTGCAGCTCTGGATGTGCAGGAGCTGAGGAGCTACAGCCATAATCAGCACACGCATGACACTGCTGAGGGACATTAATCATTCTTTACATTTATATGCAAATATAACAAATACAACACATATTTGTTTCAGCTTTAATATTTGAACTCAGACTCAGGCTTATCCTTAATTTAGCAGTGTGAAAAGCACCAAAGTCATACCTGGCCACTGAAAACATTACTGAAATAATCCATTTGGAGAAACTTCCTGCCTCAAATATTTCCTGAGCTTTGGGTCAACTCAGACTTTTCCCTCTGAGCCTCGTGTTAAAGGCACACACCACATAAAGGGCTTAGAACAATTTCCTCCATAAAATACCAAGTGCCATTTAGGTGTTATGTTTGTGAGAATGCAGCATTGCAACTTGAACGGAACTGGCAAAAAATAATGCCCTTTATTTTGTGATAAGAGTAGAATTTATTGGAGTAAAAGAAGCCTTTTTTTTTTTTTTTTTAATAAACAACACTGTTCAGGAACATCATGTTTTGATTCCCATGGTTTCTTTGTGGAAGATTCAGGAGCATCTATTGAACGAGCCCTAAACATTTGTTGAAAATCATGCAAGTGTGGAATATTTGGTGCAGAAAATAGAAGGTGGGCAGGGGATGGGACTCTTTTTAGATGAATTCAATTTTAATAAAAACAACTGAATATTTAAACTTCATTCAAAATCTTACTTCTAGCTTTTGAACTCAGTTCTAATTCCTTGTGCTGTAATACTTTCACAGTCCTGATTAGAACAGAATTCTTCAGGCTTGTCAAGATTCAAGCTGCTAAAATGTAAAGGAAAATTTAGAGGAAAAAGTTCATTCACGTGCTTCTTTTACCCTGAACAGTGCAGAGGCTTCAAAACCTTCTTATATTTCTTTTAAACATGGCATTTGAATTGCTCTAAGAGTTTATTTAAGCTACAGAAATTTCAAAGTACCTCAACAAGCAGATGCCCATGCAACTTGAACCAACAGTTCTTTGCTGTTCTCTAATTTACCACTGGATTGTTACAGTGAAGCAGCAACTCTTTGCCAAATGAATTAAAAATCTGTTGTAGACAACAAGCTCATAGGCAGCTCTGTCATTTGCTGGCTCAGAAGGACTGATTTCTGTGACTGAATTAATTTGAAGATCTGTATATAATCTTACCAAGTTTTGACTTAGAAGCTCGTAATCAAAAACCTCCTTTTCATATTGCTCTGCAAGCTCTTTGCATAAAGATATGGCTTCTTCCCACATCTGCAATGCAACCACACATCCAAAATGTAAAGCCAGTACCAACAAACAAGTTTTTAATGCATCACAGTTTAACTACAGTTTTATTGATTGTGCTCTCTTTAAAGAGCAGTCATTTATTAACTGCACATTTAGAGTGGAGGACTCAAGACAATCGTAAACTTGAGGAAAGCAGATTAATGGAAAAAATAAAAGTGTTTTATGATTCATTACAGGCAGGAATGAGCAAACCTACTTTATTCTTAGAATAAGAATCAGATACATTAAGAAGAGTAAATCACAGAGGTGATAAGACCCAGCGGATGACCCAAGCTTGGACTAGTGTGAGAGAGGACTGACACCTGCCAGTCCTTCAACAAGCAGCACTTTGCAAACCTCCTGCAGCACCCACAGTCCTGAGTGGCCCTGCACATGACAGCTCTCCCAGTCAGCTCAAAAACTGCCTTAAACTGTCACCTGCCCAGGGCAGCAGGTTCCTTCTTTCCACAGCACTTAAGATGTGCCTGTGAGGGACTGCAGAGCTGCCCTGGGAAGATCACTCCACACATTCACACCTTCCCCTCCAGGGAGCCACCAGCACCTTCACACCCACCTGAGGGGTCATGTCTGCTCATGGGCCATGAGGGATGCAAAAAATATGCCAGAATTGACCTCCCAGAGTAAATCACCCACTGTGAAACTCCCCACCCTGGGAGAGGGACTGGGCGTTCCCATTGGAGACCAGAGATAAGCTTGGGGGTTTGGGACTGGGAGCTCTTGTCAGATCCAGAGGAGGAGCAGAGCCTCACCAGGACTGGGACTGCCACTCTCAACTGGAGTGCAATCATCATCTTCAGCAGGTTTTGTTTTTCTTTTTACTTTGAACTCAGAGGGCCCACGTGGTGCTCAGCGCAGGGGTTGGTGAGCTCTACTCTGCTCATGCCCCACTGGGCTGGGCTGCACATCTGCTTTTGTGGGTCAAATGAGTTTTCCATCTGTATCAATGTATTTTGTGATCTTTTATTAAATTGTTATTCTGACTTGCAATCCCATTCTGAGTTGGATTCATTTCTCCTGCTGGTTTAACTCTAAACCAGCACACTCACATTTCAGAGGAGCTTTCCCACACCAACACTTCACGTAGGGCACACCCATTGAACCATTCAGAGGAGCAGAGTCAGGAGGGGTTGGCAGGGGGGGAACTCTGCAATCCTACCTTTCCTTTGTCAAAGTATTCTATGATCTTTTCATAGAGGTTCTCTTTCAGGTGGCGATAGGTCTGCGAGCACTGGAACTCTGTGGACATGACCTGGGGCGCACACTGCTCGTCCGACCACTGCGAACAGGAACACAGGGACAGCCCCCGGGATTCTGGAGGTCAGCGTTGCTCTCTCCCACAAGAGCCCCTCCCTGGGCTCTTCTAAGGGTTTTTCTTCACAAGCCTTTTTAACCCATCCACAAAGAAACTGGGAAAGGCACTGGGAATGTATTCACTACCTCTTCAGACAAGCGCTGTCCTTCATGGGACAGCCAGGACTAGACACAGCACTTTGAAAAGCTGTGCTCCTTCCTGGCCCCCATGCAGGAAGTTTAGCTAAAAGTCTACCTGAGAAAATGAGTTCATTTTATTTCAGTGATATCCTCTTGGCTGCTTTGTTTTTTGTTTTTTGTATTAAAATATTCCATACACTATTATCTTTGTTTACACCAATACATACAATATACCTCATGAATTTGTATGATCAGAAAAAGTCAACAAGAAGTTTAAGCAAAATAGCACTGCAGAAAGCCAAATTTCTATGGTTCTGCACTAAAATAAATTCCCTAAGAAACCTCAGATTTTTGCTGAGGAACATTTGAATTTTGAAGGTTCCCTTGAAATGGAAATGCACCTTTACTGACCATTTCTATTCAGAATGTCAGTTACAATGAGAACAAACACCAGTTGTAGTGAAAGATAATTACCAACTACAAAAGAGAGCCAACATAATTTGGCAGCATCATTCCTGTTAATTAAAATTAAAAGATAGATGTCCCCACATGACAGCTGGAAAAAAAACCTGTGTTTAATTTTCATAACTGTTATGTTTAGGTTAGTAAAAAATGAGCAAAATGAAAGCCACACAGTGTTCTCTCTACAAAGAGAAACTATTCTTGCTACAATATTTAGTCTTAGCAATATATGAATTTTAACCACCTATTGAAAATGTAATTTCAGCAATTAATGTTAACTTTGTATGACCTGCTGCAGTGTTTTTAACTAGAAATGTGAATAGCCCTACGGAAAATAACTAATATGCAGTAAATCTGAGATCAAGACAGTCACTTTAATATCTAAATGCCACCTTCAAGAGCCAGGTGTGGAGCAGGAGGGTGTACGCTGCTTCCGTGTAATTCTCACAGTCCAGGTGAAGATCTCGCAGTTTGTACAAATACCTGATGGAGGAGAGACCAGGGATGAGGCTGGAGACTGACACCACTGGAACACCAAGTGTCCAAAGAGCTCTCCACGACAGGAAACTCCACAGTGCCCCACTGTCACTCCCCAGGGAGCCTTCAAGGGCATGGAGGGGAGTTAAAGCTCAGGGAATTTACTGAGACTCTTCTGAGTTCTTTTTTTGCTGAAACTTTGGGCATGACAGGAGGAGAAAGAGCCACTCTCCTTCTGGGAACTGCTGTCAGCTCCACCTCAGAGAGGAAGAACTACTGGACTCAAGGTCCAAGACAAAGCTCTAGTCCATTATTCCTCGACTGTTACTCAAGCATTTGCCTTTCTCTGTAGCACTTCCCTCTTGCAGGTCCACATTTTCCACTCTATATAGCTGAAACCATAACAAGCAAAGAAGAAAATGGGAAATACCAGAAAGACAAAGCAAGTCCCTGCATAGCTTGGAAAGTGGTAGGAGAAGAAGAGTTGTTCTGAGTAAAACATTACCCATATTCTCCTTGATCCCTAGGGCAGCACTCCTGCTGCCAGCACAACTGGTGCCCATCATGGGACTCAACCTACATCTCCAGCAGCCAGAAAGAAAAAGTGCATCCCATTCTGGGTGTTTTGGGACACAGGAGCTCTGACATCCTGCTGCAGCAGTTCAAGGCATTCCCATTCCCAACAGAAAAGGAGTGCCCCCCCAGAGGGAGGGCTGGGCCACCCCAGCTCACAGCTCCAGGTTTAGCTCTGAGCCACCTTCGGGGCTCGTTTCTGGGATGCTGGGCTTGTTCTGCACACTTTGCTGGAGGGGAGGAAAGGCAGGGGATCAGAACCACAGGAGAGGAAAGGCAGGAAACCAGAACCACAGAATTATTAGGGTTGGAAGTGATCTCTGGAGATCATCTAGTCCAACCCCCCGGCCCAGGCAGGTGACTCAGGTGGATTTCCCACAGGGGTGTGACATCACACCTGATGTCCAGGTGGGTTAGGAATGTCTCCAGAGAGGGCTGCCCATACCTCCCTGGGCAGCCTGTTCCAGTGCTCTGCCACCCTCTGTGGAAAGTTCTTCCTCACACTGAGGTGAAACTTCATCACCTGCAGTCTGCTGCAGCTCACATCTAAACTCTTGGAGCCAGTGAGAGGTCACGTCACCAGAAAGGAACTTAACCAGTGCCCCTGCCACGTGTAGGGTTGCATATTGAGAGAGGCTTGTCAGACTGGGCCATTCTACAAAGTCTGCCATTCTAAATGTGATATATACCCTCCCTCAGAGATCAAACCTAGCTGAATTTACTCAATTTTAGACAATAAGCAACGAATATGGAGTGATTTGATGGACTAAGAGTTAATTCTCATGGGGGAAAAATGTTGCTGCTTGAATACATATTGTAGATTCCCAATTGCTGGAGGTTAAACAAGCCAAGCAGGGAGAATGCAGATGAGGCCAGGGCCAGCACAGCCTCACTGGGGAGGGTGGAGGAACATGAGGCACAGAAATCCAAGCACAGCAGCAAAAGCAGAATTCACAGGACTGTAAGTTGCCCGCTGCCAGAGAGACCCAGCAGAACAGCTACCATACCTGATGTACATCTCCTCACGGTTGATGTCCTTGTAGAAATTCTAGGGACACAAGCATTGAAAAGTTATCTCTTAATGTATTTTAATAAAGCATAAGAATAATACAAATATATGTGCTGAGGTCTTGCTTTTCTTGCTCATTGCACAGCATAAAAAGTAGATTATTTACAGACCATCTGAAGTTTAAACCTGGAACTACAACTTCAAATAATATTTCAGTTAGTTGCAGGTATGTGTTATTATACATAAATGTTCTTTAATGAAATAATTAGTAAAAGTTTTTCTGTAGGAGAAGAGGAAAATATGGTTATCCAAGTGCATTAACATAATAAACCACATGCTCTGGCTGCATCTGATACCAGAAAAGCTGGCATGTATTGAAGCAGATATGTAGCACTGTAAACACATAACATGGTTGTGCAAAACCTCTAAAGGGACCAATTCCAGAAATAAAGCTCATTTTTTGTCACCATGATGTGCTTGCAGGTACAAGGGTTGCTAAGGCTGTGCAATGTGTATGACAAGAGTTGTCTCCTGAAGAGCTGCAGGAGTTCATATCACACTGAGCAGCAATTACTGAGGAACAGAGAGCACATGAGTGCAATACTTTAAAGCTGATGCAGGTTCCTCCTCAGCTTTGAGGAATTCCCTGGAGGAGGGATCTCTGTATGAGATGTCCTCATTACAAAACAGGAATATTAAATTAGTTATTAGAGCGGCCTGGAACCAGATCAGAGATTCAAATCTTCCTGCCACCTCCCTGTAAGTGCACCAAGGTTTCCTCCCCACATTTGAACCTGAGAAATGTTGAGTTGCTGAAGCAGCAAGTGGGTTA
Organism: Formicarius rufipectus; assembly: GCA_013399695.1. Lineage (NCBI taxonomy): Eukaryota > Metazoa > Chordata > Aves > Passeriformes > Formicariidae > Formicarius > Formicarius rufipectus. The sequence goes on along the minus strand of VXAU01003238.1, from coordinate 2,726,584 downwards.
GTTCCTCATGCACAGCTTGAAGTTGGCAAAAGTCCACTGGCATGACAAGCCTGTCAAAAGGTACAGGCATGTGAGCAATAAAATTCCTAATTTCACCCACAGAATCAAACTGAATAAAACATACAGGCCAAGCCAATGGAGTGAGGGGATGTGTATTTTCGGGCTTATGTATTTATGTATTTATTGGGATTTATTTATGTATTTATACATGGAAATAAATATCTGTCCTGGTTATAGTAGCCAGGCCCAGTTTGTCACTGGGTGGGTGTGGATTCTAAACCCTCTGTGTCATTTTTCTCATGAACTGCTCCCCATGGCCCATTGGCAGGAGCTGCCCAGGGCACACCCCACCCCTCAGGGCACAGGGGGGTGTTTGGGAACTTCTGGGGGATAAGGAAGTTTCCCTGTTTTCACATCAGTGACTCAGGTATGAGAACTCCTCTCCAGGGAGCCACCAGCACCTTCACACCCACCTGAGGGGTCATGTCTGCTCAGGGGCCATGAGGGATGCAAAAAATATGCCAGGATTGACCTCACAGAGTAAATCACCCACTGTGAAGCTCCCCACCCTGGGGGAGGGACTGGGCGTTCCCATCTGAGCCCAAGGAGAGATAAGCTTGGGGTTTTGAGACTGGTGGGACCACTCATGGGATCCAGAGGTGGAGCAGAGCCTCACCAGGACTGGGACTGCCACTGTTGACCAGACTGACCATCATCCTCACCAGCAGGTTCCTTCTTTCTTTTTACTCTTCACTCGGAGGAGGGGCACGTGGTGCTCAGCACAGGAGTTGGTGAGCTCCACTCTGCTTTTGCCCCACTGGGCTGGGCTGCACAGTTGGTTTTGTGGGTCACATGGATTTTCCTTCTGTATCAGTGTACTTATTGTGATCTTTTTTATTTAATTGTTATTCTCACTTGCAATCCCATTCCAAGTTGGATTCATTTCTCCTGCCAGTTTAACTTTAAACCAGCACAATATCAAAAGCTCTTGTTTCAGAATTTATGTCACTGCTGGGTGTTGTCACCCACTCCTGTCCCCAGGAGGATTTACCTTCACCCTCAGTCGATGGATTCTAATTCTCTCCCCCTCCTCCCTCAGGATCCCAGCAGGGAACGTACCAGCAGGTTCACGGTGCAGCTCATGCGGTTGTCCTTGCTCTCATCGTTCATCACGGCCCTGTAATCCAGCAGCTTCTCCAGGAGACCTTTAATGAGGCTGACAAACCTTCTCACCAGGTCAGAGATGCCAGGGTGCTCATGGGCACAGTCTGTGAGGCTGCAAACACAAAAGATTTCAGCACAATTCTGGCAAAATCAGTGGCCTGTCAGCCGAAAACTGTTTGGAGCCGAAAGCAAAGACAGAATGGTATTTGTGGAAAGGAAACCACAGAGGAGAATGGAATATTATACAGGAAAAATGGTGTTATTTTACATATATGAGTATCAAAACCAGTGTGAGACACTAAAAAAGTCACCATTCCAGTGACTATTGGGATTTTCTGCCATGGGTTCCCTTGCAGTGACAGCAAACAAGGAGAGCTCTGACATCACACGAGTGCACCACGAACATGAGCCACCCAGACATCACATTTCTTTGCAATACAAGTAGAAAAACACTGACATAACCCACAGGCCATTGCTGGGTCTCACCCTGGACATAGCACATAACTCCAGTCACTAAGGAAAGATCAACTGGAGTACACATAAAGGAGAACAACAAAAGGAACAGGAGAGAGGGATACCTATGCTTTACGGGGAGATTTAAAAAGTTGCATTGCCCAGCTTTATAAAATAATCCCAATAAAAAGGACCATAAACCTCCAGAAGAAAATTTTTCTCCCAGGAGGGAGCAAGAAACCTTTGAATTTTTAGACAGGCAAAAAAAAAAGAGATTTAAAATAAAAAATACTTTCAATAAAGATCAAGAATACCAGTGCATAGCATGGGCCACTGCAACGATGGGGGAGCTGGAGAGCTGCCAAAAGTTATATTTTGGTGTGCCTATATTAGTAAGTAAAACATGCCAGAATTCATTTTCTGAGCCTGAGGACAAGTGGCATGGCAAACAGATCTACATTTTCCTGCATTTCCCAACCCAGCCTTGTGTGCTGTGTCTGCTGGAAACAGCCTCTCACCCATTCCATGTTGTCCCAGCTCCTCCTCAGGGTTGTCCAGGACGCCGCTCACCAGCACAGCTCACACCCCCTCCATGGGCCACACTGGCAGGACCAGGGGCAAACTCCAGGCAGAGCTTAATTAAACTTCTGCTCAAACTATTGACTTTATTGGGCACTGGCACGTTCCCAGCAAGCCACCAGGAGGTGGAGGTGACCATCAACACACCTGACAGTCACTGACTGCTGCTAAATATCTGCATTCAGGGGGCACTGGAACCATGCAGGAATGCAGACAGATTCAGGACAACAGCAGACAGACACAGGACAAAGCTGAGGAAAATATGGCCAAAGGAATAAATGTAGATCCCAGTTTAATTGGGTTTCCATCCTGCTGGAGGCAGAGGTTTGAAACTCCTGCTTTGAAAGGTGTGAAGGCAGGGAATTTTAAACCAAACCAAACCAAACTGAGGAGAGGAGAGGAGAGGAGAGGAGAGNATTTTCACTGAAGAGAGGAGAGGAGAGGAGAGGAGAGGCAAGGCCCTTTCACAGGCAGGTCACCAACCTCTGCTTCAACTGTCGCACTACAAATGCCATTCAACAACTTCAAGGATGGAACAAAAGTACTATCTGAAGATAAGATGAAGCGATGTCTTTAGAAACGTGGAAACCTTCAACTTGAAGCCTTGTAGAAAGTGGGACAGTACCAGGAGGGAAGAAGAGGTATGTCAAAGCAAGGAGGGTGCCTTGGGAAGGCAGGAGAGCAAATGCTCTGTAGTATGTTTGAGGGCACTGTTTGACTGCACTGCTCAAAGATGGGGCTGGACTGGAGAGGTGCCACTTCTCTGGAAAAATGTCAGAACAAGGCAGGCAAACAGTGTCACTCAGCTCAGAAAGAGTGAACTTCAAAGTCTCACACACAAGATCTGAGAGAAGCTTTGCTCTTTGCAATGACAAAGACTCAGTTTGAATACCCTCTCCAGCCTTGAAGGCAAGGAAGTATTTCAAATGTATGGAGACATTATAGGAATGTCCAGAAAACATTCCATATGATAAACAGAAATATTGGGGTTGTTTACCCTAAAGGAGAAGCCCAAAAGAAACTATAAAGCAAACTTAAAACTTTGCTATAATCTGCTGAGGGAAAAAAAAAAAAAAAGAGAGAGAGAAAGAAACAGAATAAGTGACTCTTTATGTCCCCTGTGGGTAAACCAAGAAATAATTGGCTTAAACTGAGGCAAGGAAGATTTAGTCTGGATATTTGAAAGAAACCCTTGCCAGCAGCAAGGCAAGTTTAGACAAAAACTAAACTAATATGGCAAATATTTAAATCACGGTTTATTTAAGTGAAGTTACTTTTTAATTAGAACATAATTACATATTATTCATGAAACATATACATATTGATAATTGATTATGTAATTCAGAATTTAAAAATAGAAAGCAAGCTTTCACTGAAAGTGGACTTTTTTCCATTGTTGCTGCACCCAAAGCTTTCATGGTTCATCTGGTGAGGGCTGGGACTTCTGAAGGCTTGGGACAAACTAAAACACACACAAAGCTGGAGACAGGCTCTCAGAGTGGGACACCAGGACTCCACCTGTGCCCACCATATCACACCCAACTTGTCACCAGTGAAAACACAGCTATTCTGGGAGTGAAGCTGAATGGGGGTGGTCAAGTGGAGAAGGAGTTGCTAAATGATACAGTCTGAGGCTTTGGGATTGTCAGAAATATAGAAATACTCTCATTAGACTGCAGCACTTCACAATATTCTCATTCCAGGAGAGTCACCTTATTTAAATGCTGACAATAATCTCCTGGAGCCCAATCTGGATGTTGAGAAAAGCAAGTAAAGCATTTTAAAATGCCTCCTGCTTATTAGTGTAAATAAAACCTAGAAAGGTTATAAAGAAAAACAGGGAAAGACTAAATAGTTGGGAGAATATTTGCTTATCCTTGAAAGTTTTATATGCAAATGCAGGTTAGGTATAATTTCTTTGTAATTTAGCTGAAGCACAGAATAATGCAAAGCAATAAGGAAAATAATTTTGATGAGCAAAAGTACAATTCAAATGAGGTGTACTGAAGCAGTATGATGAGAAAAGTTGCTGAGATTCTACTTTAAGTGAGGTTACCAACCTGAGAACTGGGAACAATTAGATAAAATCATATCCTAAAGGCATTTATTCTTATGCACTACTTACATGGACTCAAACAACTGCATGTAGTGTTCATCCCCTCGGCCACCTTCCACCTCATGGTCCAGCTTCAAAATGATTTCATTTTCAAACTAATAAAGAAAGAAAAATCAAAACACTGAGCAGTCATCCAGAGGTCAAACACATTTCAACATGGCTTAAAAACTGTACCTTTGTGTAGTTATGTCACACATTTGTTCACATGAACGCATCAAGATGCCCAGAGAAAACATGACCAGAGACCTACAGCGAAATAAAGCTTTGTTGCTTCACATCTAATTATCTAATTATTAAAAGCTCTGTAAATGACAGAATTCATTGCTGTGCTAGCACAGCAACTTTTCCCTTTTTTTTTTTTTTTTTTCCCATACAAAATTTCACACAGTTGGCCTACATGAATAATTGTGCTTCTCCCTGGAGAGTTTGTGTGTAATTGAGAGCTTTGGTAGACTGGGATCCAGACCCTCCTGTCAGAGAACTGAAACTCTTTCACCGTTCAAAGAATCACTGTAGCATTTTATCTACTGTACTTTCAGATGACTGCAATGCAAGATTTTCTGTCACCAGCAAAAGGTTCAGCCCTGAGCTGAGGAAGTCAAGCCCAGGGCTACAGAGGGGAAAACAGTCCTTCCCCTTAGAACACCAAGCAGATGGTGCATCTGTCCAGATGTGTATTAGAAGGGAAGATTCCTTCAGTTGTGAAGAAAAAGACACCTAAAGTGAAAACATTTTATTGCACTTCCTTCAAGTAGGTCATGATTAACATTCTCCACCCTGAAAAATTTACTTAGAATTTTTCAAGAGCAAAGGCCAAATACTCCCCATTTGTCTCCTGCATCCAACCCAGATCTGCTGTCCATCCTGATCCTGCAAACTGCTCTGTAGGCAGAACACTGAAGTGGCTGTTCCCTCCTTCAAGGAGCTTTGAAACGGCATCTCGAGCAGCCAAATTCCTACACTCCTCACACAAAGAGCAAATCCTGGGTGCAGAGAAGCAGCAGTGCAGATACATCCCCCTCTTCTAAAAGGGGCAGGGAGGAAGGAGCAACTTCCCCCACTTCAAATTCCCCACAGCAAGACAAAACAACGAAGCTGCAAATGGAGAAAACACCTTGTTATTTCTTACCAGTGAGAAACCTACACAGAAAAGGGCATTGCTGAGGGGGAACCTGCAGACCTGATGTCATGGGTTGCTGTAGCTGAATTTTGGTAGAAGGAGGGGCTACCAGGGTGGCTTCTGTTGGAAGCTGCCAGAAGTTTCCCCTGTCCTGTGAAGCCAGTGACAGCCAGGGCCAGGTGGGACCTCCTGTTGGTGGCCAAAGTTGAGCCAATTAAGAATCACAGTCACACCCCTGTGATAACATATTTAAGAATTTAGGAGCGTGGGGCAGTTGGAAATTCCAGCCATGGGATAACAATGCAGAGACAACAACAGAGACCAAGGTGGGAGCAGGAGCAGGAGAAGGAGGGACCCCACTCTGGACCAGGGGGGGAAGGACTCAAAGCTGTGTCCCCCCTGCACCCCATGGAGATCCATTGGGGATGCAGAGACCCCCCTGCAGCCCCTGGAGGAGCAGGTGGATGCAGAAGGAGCTGTTGTCCTGTGGGAGGCCCAGGATGGAGTGAGATCCTGGAAAAGACTCGTGGCCATGACTCTTGGAGAAGGAGCCCCACACTGGAGCAGGTGTTTTTCCCCCAGCAGAAGCGTTGCCTGGGGGGTGGACTCATGCTGGAGAGGTCTATTGAGGACTGTCTCCCGTGGCAGGGACATCATGGGAGCAGGGGAAGGACTCAATGCTGTGGCCCCCCTGCAGACTGTGGTGGAGCAGGTTGTCCCCCTGCAGCCCACGGAGCCCATCGGGGGGCAGAGACCCGACTGCCCCCCATGGAGTGACCCCCAGGACAAGAGCAATGGCAGCAACAACAACCACCTGCAAAACTCCCATTCCCTGCTCCCTGGAACTGCTGGAAAGAGGGAGGAGTGGAAGGAGAAAGGTGTTGGTAAGACTGATTTATTTCTCACTTTTTAGTTTTATTACTTTTAGTTTTAGTTCTTATCTTGTTAGTAATAAATGTAAGTATTTAGCCACTCTGAGTTTGCTTTGCCATTATCTCTCAGCTGGTTTTCTGCCTTTTCTCCTTTTCCTTTCCCTCTGGGAAAGGGGAGGGGGTCTGGAGGTTTGGTTGGACACCAGGTGAAAACTGCCACACCTGAGCAGGACACACGTGAGGAACAGCAACAGCAGCACAGAGCCCTCCAGGACTTCAGCAGGACTGAGCAGCAAAGGTGGTGCACTGAACTGCCCTCTGCTCCTCAAGAGACACAACCACTCCAGGTCTCAGAGGCTCCAGTCAAGAACCGCTTCCCAAGGTGTTCTCAGAGAAAACTACAGAGTGCTCAGTCAACAGAAAGCCACTTTCTCATCTGAGTAGGACTTTGACATTAGTACTATGTCTTATTTTTTATAGGAGTGTCAAATAAGAGAGGGCCTTATTTTTCCTCTAGAGGCCAGAAGGGTTTTGGTTTGTTTTTCAACTTTTGGTCCTGTTACTTGCAGGTCTTGCAGCTCTAATATTAGTTCTTTCTCTGTAATTAGAATACAAATTAAAGCCTGCCTGTGGAACAGCACCTATTGTACCTATTCTACTAATACTAGAGAAAAATAGCTTAACAGGAATAATAAAATTACTCTGCCTGGTGCAGACCAACAAAAAGAATTTTAAAGGGCTCTGAATTAATTCCTGTGTGTGAGTAGTAGATGCATTAGCGTTTATATGTGCATTAGTGAGATGGGTAACATAAGTGCATGGCAGTTTCAGGACAAGGAAATGTTAAAAAAAGAACATCCAATCCAGCCATTTTCTAGAGCTGAAGTCTGTGGGCTTCTGCAGTAAGACAGAAATCTGTGAATTTAGTGCAAGTCAAGCACCAGTTAAAAATTGTCCACCTCTTAAATCCTTCCTAGTACTTATTCAGCAGGTAGAGAATTGATTACTTCTCAAAGAGGCAGTAATTTCACTTTGCTGGATCTGAACAAGAAAAGACTCTTCCTAAGCATCTTTCCCGCAGTTTCTCAACAAACTGCAAAAAAATACTCAGTTGCTTGGATCAAAACAAGTGAAAAAGATGGCAGAAATATGGGATAAAATCTGAGTCTTTCTGTGCCAAAATTAAACCCTGGAATTAAATGCTTCTTTAACTTAAGCAGAGTCATTTGCACCAATTTAGCCTTAAATCCACCTTCTTATCTGTCAGATCCAAGGGATCTCCGTGTCTCTGGACACACCAAACCAACAGCAAGCCTGTGGTTTGCTCGTGGATCTGTCTGGAGCCCCAGGCCACCCCACCTCATTCCTACTGCCAGGATGATGCCACATCCCTCTGAAACCCTTCTGCATGGCACAGTTTCAAGAACCTAGAGCAAGAACTCTGGCTATTTCCAGCCAGGCTACATCCCATGTGCCATCACATGGCTGAGAACACCCCCAGACACTCCTTTACTGGCCCGGGAGAGCCCTCAGCTCCCAAGGATAGGATGTTGCTCTGGGATCACCAGGAATGAGCAGCTGTCCCCCAGCGAGGCTGAGCCCCCAAACCCACCCTCCCGACAGTGCAGGGCAGTCAGGAGGGAAAGCAAGCACGGGAAAACCTCCCCAGATGGCTCCAGCAACAAGGCAGAACCCATGGGAGATGCTGAGCCGAGAAAGCCAAACACAAACAGAACGGCTTATTTGAACAAAAACATAAACACAGCTGAGTTGATCTTTCCTAAGCCAAGTTAAACCAGAAGAGTAACTCAACCCCATGTTTGTTTCAGTGATATTTTCATTTACTCTGAAGAGCTGATTTTTTTTTAAGTTTGATTTTTTTTTTGTTTGTTAGTTGTTGGGGTCTTTTTAAGCAATCATTTTCTAGCTCTTGGCCTCAAATTACAGTCAGAACAATCGACACAAGGTTGTTTTGTGGTGTGTTTTGCTTTGGGAGGCCATAATAAAAGGCACAGGCTGGTCCTTGAAGGAAAGGTGAGTTACCAGCTTTTGGAGGCTGGAGCTCAATACCATGTACCCAACACATAAAGAACAAGTTTCCCTTTTTATTTGAAGGAGAAAGGGCTGTATTTTCAGGACTAATTCCATCCACAGACACTGAAATTCAGTTGGATAAACTGCCTTTCCAAGACTCCTCACTCTCTAAGCTTATGATAGACAGAGCCTCGATGGCTAAAATTAGTAGGTAATAATGGTTCCCTCCCTACATCTTCAATTAAAGTTAAAATTATAAACTTATATAACACTGTTTGCAGTGACTGGAAGTTCCATGTGCAAAGGAGAAGGGATGGGCAGAAAATGTCTTGGTGTGTTGTACACCTACGTGTGGATTCCAGCCTGGGGAGTATTTATGGAGAGCAGGTCACTCTGGATTTAACCACAGGTGGAGTTCAGCTTTGCTCTGTGTGTCCCCCAAAGCAGAGTCCTGTCAAGCAGCTGTCCCAGCACAGCCCTATGGAGTGTTAACAGCAAAGGCTTTTTGGGAAAGGTTATAAAATCATGTGGGAGGAACCAGCCAAGCTCTGGTTCCAGTGCTGGTTCAGGCTCAGCTTGTAAAGACGTTTCTGATTGTGGGGGTTTTTCCCCTCACTTTCTCATTAGAGAAGATTAGAAATAAATTATGGATTTTTAAAGTTCTGCAAAATCATGTTTTATCTGAATGTCATTCTGGGCTCCTGAGTGCCACAGGCACTCTGGAAATGACACATTATCATCTTCAAAATTTTATACTGAGGCTTTCAGAGAATATCCTTTATACTCTTAAATGCCAATGTGTAGACGAAAACTGTCCCCAGCAAAAGCTAGAGTTTGTGTATCCAGTAATTGGCCATTCATATTAATTATTTCCCCCTTTTTCATTAAGATGGCAACAGTTTCAAACCATAAATCTTAATGTGCTTTTCCTTTAAAATACGAGTTTTAAACAACTTACTGGAATGGATAAACTCCCAGAGTCAACTATATTCCTCTTAATGACCTCATCCCTGGGAAAGGAGAGGATAAACCCCACAACTCCTGCCCAGTAAGTGGTGGTCATTTCTAAAGGAGAACATTAGCATCCAATGAGACTGAGTGATGAAACATCTAATGGTGAAAACTGGAATCCAATGAGACTCAACGATGAAATCGCCAAGGATAAAAACTCTCTCTTAAACTGCAGTAAAATGCCCTTGTTCCTTGGCACTGTGAAATACCACCTGAAACTTCTTCCTCTTGTCCTGGGGGGTGATTTAGGGGTCACAGAAGTGCCTGGCACCTCCGAGGCCCCCAGGCTGCTGCTCCTGGTCGTGGGGCAGTTTGGCTGCTGAGCTCTCAGGCTTTGTGCTCTGCACAGGTCGCTGTGTCTCTCCCAAGGGATGAGGTATAAGCCATGTGCAGGAAAACATTTTTCAGACAGCAAATATAGGACTATCAGGACATGGAGGGAACAGATGCACAGAGGCAAAGTGGTTTTTAATGCTGGCCTTGAACCAAAAGTTTTGCACTGTGGAATACAGACAAAAATGGAAATTCCATCTGCTCATTTGTTCCACACTTGGTTGACACAGAAATGCCCCAAATGATTTAAAGTATTAAACATAGCTGGGTACACGAGATATTTATATTTACATGTGCCTAAAATGATGCCTTTTTGTTTGTCACTTACCCTTACACAGTCTGTTTGGATTTAATTATTTGTGTAACTACAGAGCCTGAATATCCAGTTCAAAATTTACCATGGAAATTTACTCTGGAACACAGAACAAGGTGAGTCCAAAGGGGCTGATGAGGGTGGAAATGTCAGGTAGGGAAGAAAGTAAACGATACTCAGTGCCCAGGGAGGCACAGCAAGCAGTGACAGGAGGTTTAGGTCACAATCCCAAGTACCCTGTCCCATCACCCTTATTTCTATTCCATCAATATGAATATTTCATACCTGTGATTTAAACATTCTTTTTCAAAATGACTACAGAAAGCACTTCAGGGAGGTCAGTTCTTCACAGGGTTATTTTTCTCACAATAAACACAAATGTTAGAGTTCCCTGGTAAATGTGATCATATGGAATTAACTATTCACTGCTGCTTTGTCAGATACTCTACTGAAAACTGGAAGTTTTGGCTTATCAGTATCTGTCACAAGGAAGGGGGATAAAGAGAAATTTAGAATACAGAGGATCCCCAGAGGTCATTTAATTCTACCTCCTACTTAACAAAGGGCTGCCTTCAATGCAAGTCTTGCTGCTCAGAAGCTTTTTCAGTAAAATTCTGAAAATTTGGATTAAGATCCTGCAACCTCTGTGGGCCCCTATCCCAGTGTCTTATTGCTGTCACTGCACCAGAAGTTTTAAGTCCAACTACATCACCCTGGAGAGCCTCCTCTTGCTGCACAGAGCCATTCCTTTGGCTCAGAATACTCAGGGTTTCCCTTTCTCTGGGCAGAAAAGCTCACATGACACACATTTCCCAGGAATACTGAGCACAGGACAGATTAATGCCTCTTCACACAGAGTGGTTTTAATTACCTTTTTGAATTCTGCTGTCCTCTGATATTCACACAGCATCATGTCAAAGAAGATCGGGATGGTGGCCTTTCTCAGCTCAACCTCTGGAATAAGAGTCATTTCCAAGATGGGCCCAACCATGCCAGGGATAAAGCAAATTTTATTCTGGCCTGAAACAAAACCACAACATGGATATTTGAGGAGATAAAAGTTATTTTTCAGGAAAGTGTGTGCAGTCATTTAAACATTGTTTAAACAGTGAGGTCTTACAGCTCAGTGACTTCTCAAAGGCTGGGAGCATGTGAATGGCCCTGCCAAGGTGCCAGAACTCAGTGCCAGGGTGAGCTTGTACTGCAGCTGAGTTGGCATTTCCCAGTGAACACCTCAGTATTGCAGCTTTTGATGTCTCCTTACCAAGATTTACAGTAGGAAGTACTAAATAAACCTAAGAACCCCCCTGAATTCTGTCAGCAGGAGAGAGCCACACAGCAATGCCACAAGGAGTAACCTTTCTTGGGAAGGAGAAAACCACTGCCTGCTTTCATTTCTGAGTAACATCACACATTGCAACCAACAAATCAATCAATCAATGCAACAAACAAACCAACCAATGCAACCAACAAATCACACCAACCAATGCATCAAACTTGCAGCAGCAGAAACACCATCTATACAACTCAACTCCTCAAACCACACATCTTGTAGCACAGCTGTTGTATCAGCTGCCAACAAACACCCAAATCTGCAAAAGAGCCTCAGCCAGGTCCCAGATGTTCTTCAAATGCTGCTCTGTTGTGGGGCAGAGCAGCAGCAGACCCCATGACCTGTGAGTAGACTTGTTCCATAACTAAATATTGTGACTCTGACATTGCTCTTCTCTGAGTGCCACACTAATTTTCCATACAGAACATTTCTGAGATAAAACAAATATTCTACAGAGTTCAGTTATTAAGAAAAATTCCTAAAGGAGTTTCTCAATAACACCTTATTAAAGGAGAAGAAGAAGCACCTGACAGGACAAGAAATATAAAAACACTTTAGAATTGTAATCCAAACAGATTCCAAATCTGAGTCTCCTAATTCTGATAACTGAAGGTTCAGGCTGAGCAGGAATTTTCCCAGGAAAAATTTATTCAATTTCCTAAAAATAAGGTCTCTGAAATCTGATTTCAGCCGTGTTTCAAATCTGAGGGAAGGTTGTGCTCTCGGATTTAAAACACTGGCAGAAGTCAAACTGTGCCTCAAGTCAGTTCCAAGCTTAATCACAGGAGTAAAAACATATTTTGAGTCCAAATAGCAGAAATATTTACACAAGCACTTCATGTGGGGTATTTTTCAATGAAACAAGAAATATGAGAGAGATTCAGTTGCCCGAGAACTCACCAAGTTTGTACCACATGTCACGGATGGCAAAGCCAATTAAACGCCTCATATCTCCATATCTGGACAAAGAGAAGGACAAAAGGCATTTCTATCATTACTTTTCTCATTATGTCACCTCAAAATCAAACATATAAACTGAAATACTCTCTTTTGCTTACTTGTTCTGGATCTTGTTGTATTTTGCATGGGAAAAGTTTTCTAGCTGTAGTGAATCTTGGGTAATAAAAGCCACAGCCAAATGAAAATAGTTGTTCCACAGCTGCAAATTGAATATAGGGAAATTATAATAATTTTGAGGAAGGCAGGAATAATATTAAATGATGCATAATGCAGAATAATTTATGAGACCAAATGATGCAAGCAATATGAGGTTTTTATATTATGCAAAGATGTACATCATTAGTATTATGCAATTAGCAGAAAAGCAAGAAAGATGAATTTTAATAACCACTACTACACATTTGCTTTTAATAACAGAGCAGCTGAATAAATATTACTAAAAAAGTGGATTCACAGGAGATTCATTAGCCCACAACACTAAACCCTGAACCAAAGCAGGACTGGGGGAACATTAATGCTGGAGAATCTTAACTTGGTGCTAAAGGCACCACTGTAATTACACTGCATTTGAGCACCACTTCAAAAGGCCTCTGCTGTCTCCTCTTTGGATTCTGATTCAACCACCATTTGTATGAAATTCCAATATAATTAGTGAAGAGCTCTCTACATGAAAGAAGGACAAAATACATCCCTAAGTGACTGTTGATGTCGTGCACTTGAACTAGATGAAACCCTCTCACTCCTCCAGTGCAGAACCAATTCGTTCCTGAAAGCAAATTACTCCTTCCCCAGACAATCAAAGTGCTTTTCACATGCTAGAGATGGAAAACGAAAAGAGAAACTTCACTGGGAAACATGAATTTAAGGAAGGAAATTCTATTTTCCAGGAGCTTCTAAGCAGTGAGCAACAGCTTCAGACATTTGTCTTAAAAACAAAGCTGTACCTGAGAAAGAGTGGTAGAGGTACAGCAGAGAGATAGGAAGGCAAAGGTAAATGTATTCAGTGCTAATCTAAAGGATGGAAGCCGAACATGTAGCAGAGCTGACCATTTTGCATGGTCCCTTTTGTATGTTTGGGAACCCACCCTAGAAACATCAAAAAACTGATGGTGGAAAACTCCAGCGTGCAAATAACCAGGAGAAACAGAGACTGACACCCAAAGCCACATCCAGAACCACAGACAGGTCCTGTCATAAATTCTCCAACATTGTCTCTCAGGTGTAGAAGATCCTGCAGGTGATTCATCCCTCCCTCTGAGGCCAACCCAAGCTCCTCTCAGCAGAGCTGCTCCTTCCAAAGCCCTTGGAGGGCTGGGTCCGTCTGAGAGCAAAGCTGGCCCTGCTGCTGACGCACCAGCCCAACACCAACCTAATCCAGAGCCATCTTCAGCAGCATAAATGTTATTTATGCCCTGAAAGGCCTCTTTTCCTCCCTTCCCAAATATTTTAAAATATTATCTGGACCACAATAGAGTCCTCAGCCCCCTGAGAAGCTCCTCACTTGGCATCTGTCAGTTATAGCAGTATAATGGAAAATTTCCCAGATTGTTCTAGATTGTTTCTCAAATTGTTCTAGATTATGGGGAGGAACATGAAGCTCTGCTACTAAAGATAATGGTCTTTACTCACAGAATAGCTCCAAGTCCAGTGCCACTTTTGTCAAACACACACTCTATAAACTCAATAGCCTGATTTTGAAAATAGGTTTCTTTTTGTCCTCCACAATGGCTGGAAAAACAAAATCTTTTGAATTTCAATAGCATGTTCAAACCAAGGACTTGTAAGTTTTTAAGTACCAAAACTGACTAAAAAAAAACAACAAAAAAACAACAAACCAGAAAGCAGTCTCTCCAAAGGAAAACCACAGAAAGAGACTTTTAAAATGTAGAACAATGTTCTCATGATACTCGTTTTGTTTTCTCTTAAGGCCACAATAACATTCCAAGTTGTTCTGGACATCAGCCCATTTGGAAAATGTGGAATTGACGTAGTAAGACATTTCTAGTCATGTCATAATGAGGAGGTTTGGTGATTCTCTTGCCACGCTGTCCCTAAGTAAAGGCTGGTGCCTCCTCCTCCTCCCAGCCCTGCCCCCAGACTGCAGGAAGGCCACCCTTGGCATTTGCTCAATCCTTTTTGGTAATGGAGGAGAGCCATGAAGCCTTTGGAAGCCTTTTGAATTGCTGGCAGATCACTGCAGGTGCTAAATGAACTCCAGCACTCCCTAAAACAGACCAGATGACAGTTTTGGGATGTTCTTCTGGAAATATTGCAGTGAAAGCCAGCTCAGCTCCTGGAGACCAACAGGCATAACATGTTCTGATGGATCCTGGGTTCATTAGTTTGATTTGGTAGGAAAAGGACACTTGTAAACGTCCTGCCAGTATGCAGAGCTGCAAACCACACGTACTTAGCATAGCCATGGAGCAAGGTTAGCTAGAAATAACCTTTGTGAAGCTCTGAATAACAGAAGAAGTGATAAATTGATTTCTAGGACAAATTGCATCCTCAATATGTGATGCCTTCACTGCAGTAGTGATCTCTTTCATGACCTGGAATACGTTTATTTGTCACTTAAAACTAAATAATTTGAAGGAAACGTCTATTTATTGTTACTAATTTGGTAAGCCTTTTGAGTTGAGGTCATGTTTGCTTACAGCCAAGATACATTAATTAAAGCAAAATGCACAGTGGGAAATCAAATTTTAACTTATAGTTAAGAAAATTAGACAACACGTTTTGCACTGTTCCCACCCTCTTCAGTCTGGTAGCAGTTTTTTAAATGGGGATATTTAGGGGACTGTTAGAAGGTTTGCAGAGCTTTTAGTCATGGAAGAAAAGTAAAGTATCTGCTTGACTTGTCTTTAAAGTGTCTTAGGAAGACTATGAGGGTGCTCCCGTTCTTTACAAGGCTCTACTTATTCACTCTAACACTGTTTAGCTTACTCAGATCCTCCAGATAGTTGACAAATCACGAGGAAAAGGAGCATCAACGCAGCCCCTGGAACTACGAGGTGCAGAGCTGAACTCCAACGCCTCTGGTTGTTTGACAACACTCTGGAGGTGCCACAGGAAAGGGCTGCAAGAAAAGCTCCACATTCCACTGTTGCTTTCCCCTTTGAAGGAGGCAAAGCCCACCCCACCAGAGTTTTGGCAGCTGCACCCCCTGGGTCTGGCAGGCTGGACATGCTGATGTCCCCCAGACCTGTGTGGGCTGCTTTGAAAAACCCCTGCAGGAAAAAGTGATGAAACTCTACAGAAATCAGTTAATAAACTGATAGAGCCCAAGAGAGGTTATATCACAAATATGTCATGGATCTAAGAGTTCCCAACAGGGGCATTTACTAAAACTAAATGTTAAGTTTGTCAGAAGAAACATCTTTCCCTATGATTCAAAAATCTTAATTGACATTGCAACTTATGTATCTTTGCAAAGACACCCAGCTATGAAATTCTTAATGAAATAAATGGGGAAAAATCTCTACATTTCAAGCTTGAATGCACTGCAACTGAGTCTGAACTGAATGATTGCCCTTTTTTTAACCCTTTATGTGGCTGCTCTGCAACTCTTTGTGACCAGGGGCTTTTATGCTGAGGACCAAAGGACCAATAAGCACAGCAAGTCTGAACAGTCATTCACTGGAATCACCTAAACCAGACAGGAAGTCACGAGATGAAGTAAAGTACAAACCCCAAGAAATCAAGAAGGCAAATCCCTGAACTTCATGGACAGAGTGAGACAATCGTTTTTCAAACTATACTTTACCAGTGTGTTTTCTATTTCTATCAGGCAGCACTCAGTGACAAATCCTCAACCTGAAAGTGTATTTACATTTTGATGACTATTTAATGAATGTGAAAACTACAGACAATTTTATCTAAAGGAAGCCAAATGTGCTAAAATGCATAATTCAGCATTTATGTTACACAGATTGATTTTGAGTAACCTATAAAAACCTCCAACGCTAATTAAAAATTATTTCAGAGGAAACTAATAAAAATAAATAAAGAAATAAAAGTATAATTGTCAGGTAAGACTACAAGTTAAAATAAAGTCAAAGTTAAGTTCTTTCTGTCTTACATGCACAGCACTAACATTGTAAAGACTTCATGCACTATATCCAGCATTGACTTTCTGAATGCACTTGGCTGGCTAAGACAAAAAAAGAAGTTTTCTGCTTGCCAGTCTGAACAGAATCACAGAACAGAACACTGTGTGGATGCCTTAACATAAATAATCAAAGTATGGTTCTCATGTCCCATCACAGAAGGCCAACCCTGCCCTGTTCACACCAAGTCCATGGGGTGCTGACACAGAGGACCAGAACGGGCTCTGGAGACCTGCCCATCCCACCTGGCCCCAGCTGGAAAACCTGAACACTTACTTGGACTTCAAAATCCATGTTCTCCAAAAATTTCTGGTTCATCGTCTCCGCAAATTTGTTGATGGCTCTCAAGAACACCCTGAAAAAGCAAAGCAGTGATGCAGGTAAAGGAATGCAATTGCAAGCACACCCGGGGTTGGTGCTGCCAGGTTTGGCATGAGCACCTACAGACAGCACAGCTCACACCCAGGGATATCTGCAGGCTGTTCCCCGGGAAGAAAAAATGACCCCCCCAATTGTCAGAAAGCTCCTTCACCTCAGTTGGAAAAGTCAGACAGCAGAGTTCCTCTGAGCTGCACTGCTGAGGGAACAGAGCAGTTCTTTCAAGCCCTTGTTCCCTCCTGACAAAAGCACATCACCTACAGGGGTGGCAGTGCCTGTGCCCCGAGCTTTGGCAGCTGGAGGAGTTCCTGTGCTCACTCTGCTGAGGAGCTGCCATTGCTTTTTTCCCAAATAAGAGGCATGAAGTGCAACCTTTCAGCGTTCTCACAGGCGGTGAGGGCAGGGTGGCACCTCTGCCCACCTTCCCGCTCAGGCTGATCATAACAGCACATTCAAATCAGAGTTACTAGACAGTTATTTCTTCCAGGAGGAAGAGCATGAATGTTACCCATCTAGCTGGAAAAGCTGCACCTATTTAAGCTCTTGAATAATGCAGTGTAATTAAGTCGTGCTTCTAAAGCTGATTTCTTCATCTGACTTCCTACAAGGCATTTGTAAAACAAAAATCAATTGTATCTCTAAATATTTATAAAGTTTATTTAAATAATTTATTGAAATAATTCAGCTGTTTTCAAAATTGTAAATTGACTGAAAGTGATCCAAGTGCCTCTGCTTCATAGCAGAGAACACTTCTCAAAATTATTAAGTGGAAGTACTTTTACAGCAAACACTGTGGGGGCACAAAGATGCAGTCTGAGAGCTGGAGACAAGGGAAAGCTGCTAAACAACAATGCCTGGCTGTCAACTAGCTATTTCTAAAAAGAGATCTAATAGTTATAACAGCCAGGTCCAGAAATCCCCACCATCTTAGTAATTAGTAGCTTCAGAGAAAGCAATAATTCAATAATTAGAATTGTTAGGAAAAGATTAAGAGACCGCAGGATATCCATGTTACTGTCAAAGGCAATGTTGTGTTCTGGGCTTGGATTCTCCGTGGTGTGTCGTCTCAAAAACATAAACAGATGCAACAAGAAGAGAAGAAAAGCAAATAAACGTGGCACAGAAACGATCCAACACTTTCAGTGGGTTGTGACTGAGACCTGCTTTCCTCAGCCAGGGGACACTCTGGGACTGAGCAGGGAGCTGGCAGGATCTATAAAATCGAAAGTGCCATGGAGATGAGAGACTGAGTGTTCACAGCTCCCAGAGGAGCCCCAGAGAGCACTGAGCACCAGCAGAATGTGCTTTCCAAATCAGCAACACCAACTCTTGTGTTCATCTTGCTCAGCTCTCCACCCCGTTGCTACAGGATGCTGTGAATACCCAAATGTTATGTTGGCTTAAAAGCGATCAGACACATTAGAGACAGAACTGAGGGAGGAAGAATAAATGCCATGGGGTCACTGGGGGCTGACACACCACAGCAAACGTTACTCCTTCCCAGCTCTGCTGCTGTCCCCGTCCCCAGACAGCAGTCTGTGAGAAGCACAGCAGTCAGGGAAAGGAATTTTCATCTCACCACAAAAATAGAAATAAAATCTGAAGGGCTACATTCAGTTTCTTAATGAGGGAGGCGAAGCAAAAGTTCAGCTTTGCCAGAGAACGCCACTGAGCAGTCACCCAGAGGAGCTCCCTGCTGGGTGAGAGCAGCACGCCCCTGGCTGGAGTGGAATCCAGGGCTGAGGTTCTCCAGGAGGAAAACATTCTTTACAAGAACTGAAAGATTTTCTACCCATCCGTGTAACAACCCTCTGGACTGCTGATGTGATGAGGAAAATAAAGTGATTTATGCACAGTGTCACATCAAGCCAAGTCCTTTCTGCTACTGTGACCGGAGGGCCGTGACAGCAGCTGTGGCACTGGGAGGTTCCTGCGTTCCAGGGGTGCTGTGTCACTCCCTGCATCATCCCACACACTCAGCTCAGCCTCCTCTCAGTGGCCCAGGGCATGCTCTGCTCTCAGCTTGGGACACCAGCTCAGCTAATCCTGCCAGGGGAATTAAGGGGCTGACCTGTGGAAAGCCAAGTGTCATCAGGTCACCTCAAGTTCCAGAAATCGAACGTTGCTCAACATGTGTACACACACAGTGCCCTCTGCACCCCCTGCTGCTTCCCAGGCTATTGGACTTGCTCTTCCACCTCAGAGGTGACTAGCTCACTCTGGAAAATGTGATTTCTGCTGCAAAGTGTCCCACACTGCCCACAAGGAAGCAAACCAGTTCTTCCCCAGTGCTCCACTCACACGGGTACATTTGTCTCCTCAAAGCTGCCTGATGCTTGACACCAACAGCCTCAGATGGTGCAAAAAATAGGAGGATTCTAAAAAAAACAGTGGTCTGCTGCAGGCAGCCCCAACACCCACACAGTCTGTGTCATCATTCTCATTACTCTTCCCAACAGGAGTTTGAGGTCAAGGCCCTTTTGGTGTCATGTTTTCCTCTATTCTCTAGATTGCTGTGGATACTTTGATTTACGCAGTCTGTTTGTTGGCAGCTCACACGAGCAAGTTCTTCAGCTGCAGCTGCTCTGAGAGGAGCATTTCCCTTCACTCACAAAGTCCTTGCTTGGAGCAGGAGGAGGGTCCTGCACTTCTGAGGCTTTTTTACTTCCCAAATTCCATGCATTTTCACTACTCCAACTCCTGTGGTGAAACATGTCGCCTAAATATCCAGTTTGGGCACACTCTGGGATGGTGTTGAGTATTTGTCTTGCATTAAAAAAAAAAATCCCACACTTGAGGTACTTCACTCATGGCATGGAAATATCATGCAAGATATAGTAGAAATAATAATAATTTACAGACACATGACATTTATTACTGTGAATCTATTCCACAATAGGGACATATTCCTGTCTTCCTTTAACATTTTTGTGGAGAGCTTTTGCTTTCCTGTTATCTACAATAAAAAGCCTCAAGGACACCTGAGAAATACTCAGGTATTCAATGTCCAATAAAATTTCCTGATAACATAAAAATATTTACAGGTTTCCATACAATATCATTAGATGTAATTATAATTAAGCTGTCTTCTGTGAATATTCTTTTCCCTCTCACAGATATTTTTATCTGACTGACTGGAATGACACATTTTCAGGGAACATACAATATTTCCAGGCTGTCAAGTTCCAAACATTTTCGTGCATCTGTATTTTGCCTAAAGGGCACAGCTATTCCTGTCCCTGGAAGTCACTTGGGCAGTAGGTTTGAATTCTGTGCCTGGCTCCTGCCAGTGCCATGTCCTGCCCAGCGAGTTTGTCCCCTCTGTCACCAAAAAGGGGCAATAATTAAGTAGCCATGAGTACTTATTAATAAACAGTTTGAGATTGTGATGAAAACAAGAGAAAATAGAATTTTCATTATTTCATTATTACTGACATAATGTTCCCATGTAAAGAATTAAACACTGAATCCAAGAGTAGAGAGATGAAGTCATTTGACTGGTTATGATTATTCACGCCATCAGTTATCAATTATAACTGACAGAGTGGAGGAGACCCAGCAGGAGGAGATGGCAGGAGTGTTCCAGCCCAGCCCAGAGGAGCTGTCTGACTGCAGGAGAAGTTATTGAGGCAAATTACTGACAGGGATTATCCTGTCATAGGGTAAAATAATGACTTCCCCTTGTTTCTGCAGCACAACACTGGAGTTTGCCTTCACTCAGCTTGGGCAGCTCAGCGTTGTTCTGCAGGATTAGACTGACCAAGGGACAGGATCTTCCTTTCTCACACAGAAAATATCCATTCTGTGTTTCTTCTGTTTAATGTTCACATTTTCCTTTAATCTTAATCATCACACAAGGCTACAAATAGGTTCTTTGGGGTATTGAATCATTATAACTTTTCTGCACTTGCTTAATATGGAATTAATTACTCATCAGCTTAAATAATTGTCTTCTAAAAGTGTTGGAATTCCTTTACTCTCAATAACTCCCATGGTATTTCCTGATTTATGGAGATTGGTGCTTCTAATGTACAGTTCATACCAACCTCCTGGGCCTGAAGACTTACGGATGATCCTCAAAGTCTCTGGGCTAATTCTGGGTATGGAAAGACAGCGGTTTAGCTTTGGACAGCAACTGAACTGCCATGGCTCAACTGCTCTTATTTCCTTTATCTTTCTGAATTACCTGCTGCTTCTACTTTATTATGTTGTCAAAGACATTTTTTTTAACAGATTTTGGCCTGAAAGAGAGTCCAGTGAGCAGAATCCTGTGCAAGGGCACTTAGTTTCAAACACTGAGAAACCTGTTCTAAATAGGGACAGAAAAGTACTGTAAGTAACATACAGAAATGACAGACAAAAGAAATTCCTGAGTCACCTTGAGATAAAGATTTGATTTCAAACTTATTCTCCCTCAAACAAAATAAAACAGAGGGACTAAGATGGAAAGAGCTCTGTATTCCTACACAACATGTGGATCAAAGTAGGATTTCAAGGCTATTCCTTACAAGATGATGACTCTGTTTAACAGCAAAATAGGTCTGCACGTTGTCCTTGCTTTTGAAGTGTAAATAGGAGATAAACCTAAAATGAAGATCTGGAACTTCAAGTTATTTTTAGCAAACTAGTAGAGTTGGTACATCAGCTCCATGCAGTATAAAACAAAGAGATGATTACAGCAAAAAAACCCCCCCAAACCACAAACAACCCCCCCCAAAACTCAACCAACCCAAACCAATAATTCGTACTGACCATTTTAGGTGGCTTTGGAAGAGCTGGCCTGTTCCTGCCCCTTGTTCCAAACACAGAACACTTCTGGGGCCACAAAATTATTTCAGGAAAGGTGCATAAATCAGATACAGAACCAGAAACATCTCCAAAATCATAAATAGACCTTTCCTCAGACTCTTGCACCCGGGCTCTTTTTAAAGCAGTGGCCCAACACCAACGAGATGCTTTTCAATGTCCTTTCAGGTTCTCATGACTCAAATTTGGGAGTTCACTGCTTCAACTTTGAGATGAGTAACCCAGATACTGAGGGGAAGGCTGAATTCATTCACTTTGGCATTTATGAGCATCACCTCCTGTTTGCTGTGTCTGCTAAAGCTGTGACTGCACTGATGTAATGGCAGGTGGAAGAAATGAATCAAGGACAAACTTTGACTGGATAGTCAGACACAGAAAATTAGAGATAAGGTTTAACAGAATGTATTTTCTGTGTTGTGAAACCTTTTACTTAAAGAAACCATTAAAATATTAGCATATATGGGGTTTTTTTAAGCACATCTGAAAGCCAGTGAAGGCACAGACAAGTTTCACAGCTCAGAAACAAATCCTAAGTGCTTTTCCTTCTGAGAGTTTGGCCCACAAATTCAAGTCAGGAGGAGTTACAGTAACTGTAGTTTGGGAGATGTTTTTTGCAGTCCCCAGAGCTGCTCCATCAGCACTTTCATCAGTGAATTCTCTACTTGAGCAGCTGAGGATATGAGGGACATTCTTTCAGAGTCAGGGAGACACACTGACCATTGTTTCTGAAGGTCTTTTCTGCGTCCTGACAGACACAGTTTGGCCAGGATGCCAGTTCTAGGAAACCTGGAGCAGGGGACAGCAGAGCCAAGATTACACTGCCACATAATTTATGTTCATTCATTAGTTGCATCCTCATAAAACTCTGTGCAGAAGATACCCAATGGTTATTTAACACAAGAGAAATGGAGATGAAGTCCAATAATTCCCTTGTAGGCTTTTGTCACCTTTTCTCCTCTTTCTTATGTGCCAAGCCGGGAGAAGGCACGTTACATAAAGAGAAGATTCAAAAGTGGGTCAGACACAGTTCCCAGTGCTGATCACAGTCCAGGACTGAGACAGTGATCAGCAACTATAAACTAATGCTGGAAGATGAAAAACGCACAAAAGAGAGATCAGATAAGCAATCAGTGGGGCAGGAGAGATTAGAAACACACGGGAACTATTTCAGTGACCAACAGAGAGCAGCAGGAGAGAGCCTGAGAACACAGGTGAAAAGATAATAATAAAAATCTTTACAAAGCAACAGCAGAAACTGTCTCCTAATCCCATGGCAAGCAGTCCCTGCTTTAGAAAGGAAGGGCAATGCAAGATGGAAACAATATTTAAAAACCTTGTGGCTACCTAGTTATTAAGAGCACAATCATGGCAACACTTGGGAAGCAATGCCACTTCCATGGTAACTGGAAAAACACGGCCAGGGGTGCACAGAAAGCAGCATAATTTAATCATATTTCTCCCCTGTGTCAGCTCAGTTTCACTACAGACTGAAGAATAACTTTTTGCACCATCCATATTGAATTCTAATAAGAAAAGGACTGTCATTTTCCCAATTTAATTTTCTCTGGACAGCCAGAGTGTAACCAAAGGTGGTCAGAAAATAACCGCTTCAAAATGTCTGCTCTCCCTCAACTCTTGCCTCAGTCATAAGTGGTTTGTTATGTACAATTAATTTTCCGTATTAACATGATTTGAGCATTTACCTTGGGTGTTTTTCCAAGCTGTTATACAAAATGCTGTGATGTGCCAGAGTTGATTTGGCAGCAGCACCAATGGAGTCCCAGTGACAGACAGGGATGTGCAATGTCTTTGTGCCACACGAGTGGGGTCTCCGTGGGACATCTCTTCCCTTGGCTCTGTATGCAGCTCTTCCTTCAGCACCACCTCAGCCCTTCTTTAAGGACTGCTAAGCTCTCATTTAGGAACCAAAATACATTTTCAAAACTGCACATTAGGTACAAATCCATGCCAAGCTCATGAAACGGGATGTTTTGCAGCTTCAAGGAAATTCATGGCTTGAAAACAAAAACCTGTCACAATGGGCTCTCAGTAACTTGGCTTGAAAGGTACTCTCAGTAAAATTGCCATTTATTGTGAGTTTCTTCTCACTTCAGTCTCCTTTGCTTTTTATTTTACGCATTCCAGCCAATGTTTTACATAGTAGAAATATTCTGAATTAAAGAAAAAATTAAAATCCCATGCTGTCTTTAGTGCCAGATCAAGCCTGGGAATAAGACAAAAAGCTGAAAGGAAGTTTTTAAAGATGAATGTAATGACTTAGCATGGTTATATTGAGATGTCACACACTAATTAACTCCCACAGCCTTCACTTTTGAAAGAAGTTTGAATTGGTATTGTGAAATTACTTCTCCATTCTTCCACTGACTTTTGTTGTTCACCTGCTGGCACTCATTCACCCTTACTGTAGTATTTGTATATCATTTATATCATATTTGTGTATCATTTGTGTATCATTTAGTGTTCATTTCTCCCTGTCTAAGAGTGGTGCAGGGGTGATACTTGGGTAAACACATTTTCATGGATATATCTAGGGACTATTCATAAATCAAAGGATTAAAACTGGAGGGCTACATTAAATCAGTGTGGATAACCAACCTATCTTCTTTTTTTTTTTGTTTTTCCTCCCCCCCTTTTTTTTTTTAAATCCCCCCACCTCCAGCAACTCTGTATTTTATTCATAATCTCAGTAAAGAACACTAAAAGTAAAATGCAATTTGGGCTTTGCTCTTCCCTTCCCCTCTTCCGTAAGCTTCCTGTGTTTGAAACCCCTGCACTAAATCACTGTTCTAGCTCCACACAGCACCTCGATCTACTCTGGATTTTTCAGGTCTTCTAGTTGAGGACATTTAGGTAGTGAGACCTTTTCTCTAGAAGGCATGACTTCTTTTCTTCCACGGCAGCCTGGCTTTTTCTGAGGCAAAGAACCAACCTGTAATTACAGGTACCTCTGCATCCACCTCCTGTCTAATTGCTGCTCGTGTGAACTCAGCACTTCCCAGCCCAACTTCACTGGCACAGGACAAGTTGCCTGCAATCAGCAGATTATGCCTTTGAAAAGAGATCATTATGCAGCAGAGGCAGAGCACACCAGCAGGGTTATTTGGTGATGCTGCTGTTTAAAAGCATGAAAGTAACTGTTCAAAATAATGTGAAATATGAGAAAATGGCATATATTTTATTTCTTCAAAAATCTCTTATAACGTGCCGGTCAAAGTTAATCAGGAAGGGAAAGCACAGAAAGCTTCTCAATCGCATTTACAACAGCTGATGAAAATAAAGAAAACTGAATTTTCAGTCTTTTCTGTACTGACACACTTAGAACAGTTTGTTTGGTGTATGGGTAATCTCTTCTTTATTTTTTTTTTTTCCTAATTTGCACATATGCTCCACTGAAGGGAAAATACTCCTCATTGTCTTCATACCCATATGCTTTACTAAAATTAAAATGCTTGCAAACATCCAAAAATTGTTTCATATCATGTCACAAAGCAAAGAACCGTAGGGGTTTCTACATGAAGGTCAAAGTTATATCTGGGACAGCAACAGTTTATTTTGCTGATTTTCTGAGAACACCAGATTACCAAGCTGGAGTATTTTTTTGTGTTGAGTTGCTCTTTCTACTGGAGACTTCTCTTTTAGTTCAGAAACCTCATAGTCAAGGAGCAGGAGCATCCCAGCAGTTGATAGCAGGCAAAATGAGATCCTCTGCAGTGGGAGTGGGAATGGGATATCTCCCAGCGTGTTTCCTCTCTGCATTTCAGATAAAAGCCTAAATAAATGACTGCAGTCAAAACCTAACAGGCACCCTCTGTGCACCACAACCACGACGTGCAGCTGCCTGTCTTGCTGGGAGGATTATCTGCTGCAGCCACTGCATAATTAAGTGTTTAGTTCCTCAGTAAGCAGATAATTCCACCACACGGGTAACAATGGGCATCACGCAGAGCCGGTGCAGAATAATCATCTTATAGGGGTTGGTGCTGGAAAGATGCAAGGGCTGGAAAGGCTGGTTCCACCAGGTGGAAGGGCTGCTCTCTGCCAGGCCTGGAGTGAAGCAGAGCATTTACTGGTTCACTCAGGAATGCTGGACACAGCTGGAAGTGGGACTCTCCAAGAGAGTAACTTTACAGCCCACAGCGAAGAAACTGCCTGTTGGAACTTGGGCAGGTTTTCAGACTAAGGACTCAGAAGCAGCTTCCAAGAGAGAGGCCTCAATGATAATTATGGAATCTGAAAGACAGCCTTGTCTAACAGTGACCTGAGAGGAGAACCTGCTAATATTCCATGGAATGATAGATGTGAAGGGTTCTATTAATAAAGTTAAAATTAAGATAGATAGATAGATAGATAGATAGATAGATAGATAGATAGATAGATAGATAGATAGACAGACACTATGTGAATTCACAAAAAATACAAAATAAATCTTAGTTAATATTTAACTATAGTTGTGTGTTGTTAGATAGTTTTGATGGAATGCATTAGTTTTAGAAATATGCCTAATTGTGTGCTAAGACAGTCCTTTCCTGTACTCTTGAAATCCCTACACAGTGGAACAAAAAGATGCAAGAATGGAAACATTTAGAGCCTTTTCTGCCATTCCTGGACAGAAATGTTACTTTTAGACAAAGAGGAATTATAATAAACCCTCATTTTTGTTTTTGATGCAGTCAGGTTGTCTTATTGGACTTATAAGCCTCATACTAAGACACTGAAAATTGTGTCAGTACAAAAATCAGCAGCAACAAGTGTCTCTTCTCCATCTGCCTTTTCCATGTTCCCAGCACTGCCCTCGTGCCATGTGCCCCAGTGCAAGCACTGGCTTTGTAGGGACTGAGAAAGGCAGTCAAGAAACACAGAACATGGATGGGATGGACCAGAGATACAAATTTCACAACACTGAGGAAACAGGAGAACCCGGATTTAATGGACAGGAGATACAAATTTAAGAGCACCGAGGAAACAGAGTAATGTGGATTTAACAGAGAGTGGACTCAAATTTCAGAACACTGAGATACTTTATAACAACTGACCCAGCACAGAAAACAAGGAATAAATTGCCCTCTGAAAGAGACTTTTTATGAACAGGGAAGCTGCATTTCTGAAAGGACATCTTTACTCACTTAGTAAACCAAGGACACATCCTGTTAGTAAACTTTCACTACATCTTATTACCAAACACAGTTAAAACAATGACTAAATTGTAAAAAATATTTGAACTTGTCAAAATACTTCATTTACCCTTTTAGTGCAAGTGTGCATAAAGGAATATTTCCATTAGACATTCATATTTGTTGCTTACAATAATTTTTCATGCACTGAACTCACAAAGCTCTGCGATACACCCTCAGCCTGTGTGTAAGTGCCTTCTGCCCACCTCAAAATTCAAGCCCTTATAAAAACAACTGCATTTCTAGCAAGGATGTTTAAGTCAGTCAGAAGTTGCAGAGGAAAATGATATCAAAGAAAAGAATTACTTGCATGCAGCAGATCAGCCTTCTGAACTCTGCCTTCTTTGGGCAAAATAAACCATCGCACCACAATCCAACCTCAGTTACACAAATGAACGGTAACTTCATCTTTGAAAAAAAAGAGTAAAACTCACCTAAACTACTCATTAACAAACCTACACTACTCATTTGGGGGTCATGTTTGAGTTTCTTATTTGTTTCTTTTTTTTTTTTAAACATGACAAGCTTTCATTTCCACCAACAGCTGAACAGAAGACTGAGAAACAGATCTAATACTTTAAGGAGTTTGAGGCTTTTCTCTCTTCCAACTTGAAATCACAGAACCATAGAATGGTGTGAGTAATCTCATCTCATTCCACCTCCTGCCATGGGCAGAGACAGCACCCACTAGACCAGGTTGCTCCAAGCCCTGTCCAGCCTGGCCTTTAACCCTTCCAGGGGTGTTTCTATTCATGTGCATGGTGTGGAAAACGTGTTTTGGAATTCAGGTTTCGCAGTCATTCACTGAGCTATGAAACAAAAATTGAACCAACCCCAAACCCAGCCTGAAATCCCACAGTCCTTGTCTTAAAGAGAAATCCCTGCAGCTCCTTTAGGCAAAGATGAACTTCCTTTGCCTCACTTTGCTGCCTGGCCAGGCCCAGGACAGCAAGAGACCCTGCAGTGCTGGGAACTGCTGGGGGTGCAGGTGGTGCTGGTTTGAGGCCATGGTGAGATCCTGCTGGATTGAAGGTGCTGCTCCAACAAGGGAGCAACACAAGAACCAGGTCTCGAGGGTGTTACAAAGCAGTTCATCAGCAAGGAAACAGCTTTTTTTAGTAGGTATATAATGAAAGAAAATTGATACCCATTCCAGCTCTTTTGTCAAATACCTGCAGTGCTAAACCTTTTAAGTTTGACTTAAAAAACACTGGGGAAGAGGGGAAGACTTGCCTCTGACAGATGTCTGAAAACACTCAGATACACTGGTAATGAAAACATATTTTAGGAAAAAACCCAACTACTGGTGTTAGAAAACACCCCTCAGTGTTATCTCACAGGGGGTTTTCAGCAAATAGGAACCGACCTTGAAATGTACTGGGGAAACACTCTTTCCTTTGGTTTTTAAATGACTAAGTGTCACATGGACAAGGGTCAAAAAGCAATTTAAATGGACACATGAAAAATAAAGGCACTTACTGAGCCACTTCACACTGGACACAGACCAAACTGATACCAGGTACTAATTCTGATAAGATCAAACCGTTTCAGACCCTGTGTAAGCAATTCCTGGTCCAAAGCCCAGATGAGCACATGGAAGGGATTTGAATCCTTTCCCTTTGGCTGCTCACACCACTGAGTTCTTTCACTCAGCAAATCTGACTCCCCATGCACTTCATGTTGACAGCAAGATATACGAATTTCCTTAGAGGAACTATACACCTCAAAATTAAAATTATGAACAACTGAAAGTTAAACAGTTAAGTTAAATATGGCATTATCTAAACCACCAAAGTGTTTGCCCCAAAATGCCATGTACCTAAGAATTACTGCTTTTAATAAGTTAGCAGCCAATAGCTGAGTGTCACGAGTGGAATAAAGTGCATGTACAAGCAGTAGCAACTAGGAAGAAGTCTGCAGTAAGCAACCTTAATTACAACAAAAGCTAATTAAATCTACCATGGAGGATCACAAAAATAACTCTGATTTTATACCCCCATGATCTCAGCGATGATATTACTGCTTCCCAAAGTGTTCTGCCCCACCAAGCATGCCACAAAATAACTTCTCTTTCCATCTTGCTGTTAATAGAAGAGGGAAAAAAAGAAGACCAACAAAAGAAGGTATTTCATTGCCCTTTTTCATTGTCTGTTGCTCATTGAATACTGTCTGTCCAGTGGACAGGGACACAGAGCATTCAAATGAGCTTTGGGAGTCAGAGCAGGCTCTGAAAGCAAAGAGCACGTTATGTAGAACAGTAATTAGGGAGAAGTCATTCCATCCTGATACAGACAAAGCCTGACTAAGCAAGTTTAGTCAATTAAGCTTCTACTCCCATTCTTTCAACTCACCTACACCTGGACATGAATGTGTCCATTGTCCCTCCCTTTGGACCTTGTAAGGAGTCATTCACTCATTCTTTGCCCTGTTCTATGCCAGACATCTCCATTTTAGCTGAAATATTCCTGTTATCATTACATGTAACACTGATTGGAGTGGCCTCCTCAACAAACAGGACCTAACCTGCAGTGCTGGTGAAGTTCTTCCCTTTCTTCTGCCTCTCCATAGATGTGCTAATTGTACATCTCCGTGCTGCAGTGCATCCTACAGCAGAACCCCTCCAATTCCCACTTTCCTTGCAAGCTACAAAACACACAAGATCATGCAGGGGAGACTCTCAGGCTGTGCTGAATGCCTGTAGGGCACAAGTGCCAGCATGTCCTGCCACTGGCCAGGGAACAACAGAGATGTGCCCCAAAGCCCTAAAGAAGCTTTTCCCAAAGTCAGAAAGTGGGGACTCGAGGTAAAACACCTCCTCCAGGGTGCAAAAAGGTCTGCATGGAGCCTCCTGCTCCCAACAAGGGAATTAAGAATGCAAAACCTGTGCTGTGCTGACACTTTCTGTGTTTGCTTTTTTGAGGCTTTTAAATTTTCTGTTCTTCTCTCATTATTATTATTATAGGAGGCCCAAGCCTGATCCCGTGTGACCTTTTCTCTGCTCCTTCTCTGGTTCAAAGTAAGGAATGTTAACAAGGCAGATCTAGAAATCTGAATTAGTCTCCAATTTATTTCAGAGAACATCCATTCTCTCAAAAACCACGTGAGCAAAGAAAAAACCAAACCACAATTCCTATAAAGACTGATAAAAATCCTCCCTCACAGTTGTTGATGTAACATAAAATTAAGACATAAAAGGAATATCAATAACTCATTTCCTTATGCATTCCTGAGAACAGCAACATAACCAAGGAGTATAAGCAGTGCCAAGTCATTTTAGGTAAGCAATGAGTTTACAGAAGAACTGTTAGATAAGATCTAAATAGTGGGGGAGTTTTAATTCTGGCTTTTTTCTTTACTCAGAGCAACAAAGCCTGCCTGGCCCAGCCTGGCCCACACAACTGAGAGTCACTGGGGGCATTAAGAGCTCAGGTACAGTCCCATGAAGGGATTTTTATTGTCAGTAAAGGTCCCACCAGGTGAAGCCCCAAGCCCCAAAGGCCTATTCTTTGAACAAGGAGGACACTTCCTGCCCCCTCTCCCAGAATAAAACAATCCTATCCTTGTGGCTAATGCAGACGTTAACAGCATTTTCTAGCTAAGAGAAGCAGTTTTGCATAAGAAAGGTTTAATGTGCTCACATGTACCAGGCAGTTTAGTACTAGATTGATACTTTCTCATTAAAAATAACTGAAAAATCTCAGCAGCAGCTACATAAGAATGTGCACTGAGTTGGATTTTACCTTATAGGCCAAAGACTGGCTCAGGCAGAAGAAATAATGAGGTGAAACTCCTATAATTAATAAAATGAACACATCCCCAGCAGATCTGTGCCTGCCCAGCTCAGAGCAGGGGTCAGAGGTCCCTCTGCATGACCATCAGTGGAGAGACCAAGTGAGCTTTGGGCACCTGAGCCCTGCCAGGAGATTTTTAACTTCATTAAGTATCCCCTGTCCTCTCCTTTTTAACATCATAAAACTGGGAGAGTAAAATTACATAACTGTGACATCTCAAACAAACAACATCTCTGGACTTCAGAGTTAATAAAACTTCTGTACCTTTGAGACTTAATTTTTGGACCAGACTTGTAGAAAATGCAATGCTATCACCATTTCTACAAAACTAAAACAATGATAGTGCAGGTGACTGCCAGCAGAAATCTGCCTTAAAAGAAAAAAAAAAGAAAAAAAAAAAAAAGAAAAATAGTGTGTTCACTTCATAATCCAATCCAGCAGCTCAACTCACAGAGATTCTTTGAGAACTAGAAGCAGGAAAAAGTTCAGCTCTAAAGGCAACATCCAAATAAATAAATAATAAAAAGAATTAAGTAGCTTTCCCCCTCCCAACATTCACATTCATCTGAGGGAGATTTTTAGCCATGCTTTTCATTAAGTATGGAGAGAAGGAAATCCAACTAACAGAACTGAAATTCCCCAAGGTAAGTTGGTCACATGCTCGTGGCTGCTTTTTTCACTGAGAAGCACCTGCCTATGTAGAAAACTTCCATGTGTTCAAATTCTGAGGAAGCTTTTCTTCACCTGCAACTTCCCCAAAGAAAGAAATTGGACCAACTCACTTTGTTTAGAGCAGCCACATGTTTTATTTTGCATTCTCAGTCCCAATTCCCCCCCACCTTTTTTTTTTTTTTTTGGGCTTTTTTATAGACTAGAGACACAAAAAGAAAAAAAGTTGGTACCTCAGAAGTTCCAGGAATAATTATCTATGATCTAATTTCATCTATTATTACAATAAGGAGATGAACTCTCACAAAGTCCACCCCGTACCCTACATACCTTGTTGCCAACACATCCATTTCTAACTGATGCCCATGATAAAGGAGAAGACTCACACCTCAAGGGGTGAACATTTTCTCCCCCTTCTAATATTTAAAGACACTCTGAAGGCAATCCATCTGTGAGAAGCTGTCCCAAGCCATCTGCCTGAAACCATTATCAGTGGTGGAGATACACAAAGGTCCCTTTTCTTTCCAGTATCACACAATGTGAAAATGAAAATCTGTGGCAGGAAAATCTCCATGAGGTGAAATTTCTGTTGTGCTCCTTGCGATGTGACCAGCAGGACCACAGCAGTCCTGGGGCTGAACAGAGATCACACAAGGATCTGTTTATCCCAGCTACACTTATGATGACAAAAAGCAGATTATAGTTGTGAGTAAAGGTGTACAACCTGCTCACCTCATGTCCCCCAGATACTCCTTCAGTGGATTTCATAGTATGAGAGCCTTCACAGACTGTTTATTATTAGCAAGCTCTCCTGGAGCAGATGACTCCTGCTTAGATGCCACCTTGATCTGCAGAGACAGCACACTTGAGTGTGAAGGCTCAGTCTTGGTGAAACCCCAGGTTATCTGTAGCAGGGCAATACATCTCCTCAATGATGTGAGCAGCAGCAATTCATGATGTGAGCAGCAGCAATTCATGATGTGAGCAGCTGCAAACACCAGGGATTCAACCTGCTCCTGCAAACAGTGGGTGGCACCCAAAGGTGTGGTCTTTATGGTCAGATGCTTTAGCAACCCATAAGGGCTCAGATATCAGAGCATTTTGGCATCCCAGTGAATTTGCTGCCTTATCAGTGAGGACATTCTCATCCTGTGCAGTTGCACAAGGGCTCCACTGGCCCTTGGCAGTTTGGCTTCTGTTGATGGTCAGCATTAAGACCAGCCACGTGCCTCCACCTCCCTGTTGAACACAAGTCTTTATTCTTTCCATCCTAAGTGGACTTAAAGCACAGGCAACGAGCTGTTTAATGGACTGGCAGAACATCAGATCAGATGGACTTCTTGGCATTCCCAAAGAGGGATGGTAGAACACTCCCAGGCTGCACTGCAAAGCATTTTGTAAGACATGAAGGGGGTCTCTGCATAAGCCCAAGGAACAGGACCCTCCACTCCCGTTTTACCTGTTCTGCACCATGCTCATTGCCATCCAGTCCGAGGGGTAAACGTTCTTCCCAATGAGGTCTTTGAACATGATGAATGTTTCCATCAGGAAGTCCTGGAAGAACACAGAGCAGTCAGTCTGTGGCTGTGGGACACACGGCTTGAAGAGTTTCTGCTGTGACTAATGAAGGAGGATGGATGGAGAGCTCTGCTTTCCTCCCAGTGAAGTCAATAGAAGAGTTCCTGGGGGTATCAGTAAGGAACTGCAGTCCTGCACAACAGAAGTCCCAGACTCCAAATGAAAGCTAAAAGCCACTACTCTGAAGTCATTACCTTGGAATTTTAAGAAAAAGGAAGGCATAGATGAATTGAAGGAAAATTTGTAGTACTTTGGAGTAAAGTTGTGGAGTTTATTTATGAATTAAGAAAACAGTCTCACTGAGCATTAAGAAAAAGTGGATTTGAAGAACACCAGATTTTTTTTACTTGGTCCATTTAGTCCACATTTAGCATTCCAGTTATGGTCTCACTGTGACTTTAAGAAAGAAAGGAAAGTGGTCAGCTCTTGACAAGTGCAAATTGTGCCTCCATGGACAAACTGTCCATGGGTGTTCTGCTGGTGCGACCCAAACCTTTGTCAACACCCTGACTTCCTTCACAGTTTTATCAGGAGTGTGAAAAGACAGACAGAGTACAATGGAAACCTCCACTGCACAAACCAGAATGCACCCCAAGTATCAATAAATTGTGCCATAAACAAGTGGTATGAAGGGATGCACTGCAAGAACAGGGAACTCACTGCATTTATCTTAGAGTGTTGCCTGGAGCAGGAGTAGAGTCAACAGTGAAGCTGGGATGTGGAAATGGACCTCCATCCCCATGGATCATGTGGAAAGTGGGGGGAGAGGGAGGATTCAACCAGCTGAGGATTGATTTTGTTGGGGTTTTTTGTTGGTTTGGTTTTTTTCCCCCTCCTCAAAACAGTTTGACACCAAGATCCTATTATTTATTCTTGGTCACTACACCATCACCTCAGTGCCAGGGTCAACAACAGAGACATCAGTGTCTTTCCAAATTTGTGATTGCAATATTGTCCAACACCACCATTAGAAGAGGGAGATAAAGATACTCCAAAAACACCACTACTGTTTTTTCACAGGAAATCAACTATTTAAAATTATCAACTCCATGACTGCTTAGTACTCACCACCAGTTCTGAGCTGGTCTGAAAGGTTTCAATGTATACTGAATAATGCTGGTCACCCATCTGGTTTAGGATGGCTGTCATGCATGCCACAAAGTGACTCTGAAAGCAAAGCAGACACAACACAGGGGGATTACTTAAGCTGTTGTACTCTTTCTAGAGTTGGAGTACTGGAAATGCCTGATAAATCCCTTCATGGATGCAAAAAGAAATAATATTCAAGCTTTTGCAAGCCCAAATGCTTAGAATTCAAGAAGGATCATTCAAAAGCTGCCCTGGGCTGGCTCTGGAGAGAAAGCTGCATCAGCTGAGAGACACCACATGTGAAAAGAAAACTTTAAATATAATAAAGTACAACTCAATATCACCTTAAGACTGCTAAAAACCATATGATGTTGCCTAGGATTCTTCCCTTAGGAATGCACAGGAAGAAAATAGGTTAGCATCAAAATTTTCTAATCATTTTAAAAACACAGGTGATTGACAGGAAGAAATAGCACAAGAAATGCTATTTTTCACATTCTGCAGGTATTTAGGTAGCTATTTCAGAACTCCTAAACTTCAATAGAATACTATGACCTTCGTATCTCAAAACTTCTTTCAAACTACCTCAAAACAGAACGCTTTATTTTTCCCAATTCCTGAAGTCAGAATGCTGACAGCTAGGACTTGATTTCTAATCCTGTGTTTTCTCTGGAAAGTCACAAAGGCCTTTATCTCCCAAGCAGGAATAGCGACCTTAAGTTTTCCTTTAAGGCAGTGAAGGACCCTTCTCATCTGCTGAAGTTTTGAAAGTGAACCCGATGTAGCAGCTTTGAATTTTTCGTTCAAACGAGAGGCGATGCAGTTGAGTGTGTGAACCAATTGTCTCGATTTCCCTGAGCCTTTCCCTGGCAGTGGGTCAGGATCGGTACCGGGGGCTCAGCAACCCCTCGGGGCACAGTCCCCTCTCCCCGCGGTGCTGCTCAGCGTCTCTGTTTGGTTCCCCCTGTCCCATCAGCCACCCAAAGGCACATCTGCCCAGGTCTCAGCCGCTCTGTCGCACCCAACCATTTTGTCCCCACTCCGGAGGAGGGAATCGCTCCTTCCTCAGCTCCAGGCTGTGACCACTAGAGGTCTTGTGCTCCCTACACGAGCTGCTGCTCAGACCGCGCTGCCTGTTTTTTATTTATTTATTCCTACGTGAGCAGACCCAGCGCTCCTCTTGCATACAAACAGGGAAAATCGCAACCCAAAGGACCTATAGTACCTTCTTGTGGAGTAACATCAGTGCCAATGAGAGCCTTGCCTACTTTTTAAGGCTAAGAAGACACCTTTTTCTGCAGGTAAACCAAACGCTTTCAGGTAAGAAATCGTGTATTCTCGGGTACTGATGATCTTCTGAAAAGAGATGTTGGATTTCCTGCAGTAGTAGTTCACTTCTACAGTTCTGGAGCAGATAGATCTTTTCCGTGATGTTAAATGCATAGCTGAGGGGAATAATGAATTGCAAGGGATTCGGAACTGAAATTGTGTGGGGGTTTTCTTCTTGTGTCTTGATTTTTTTTTTTTTTTAAATAACCGAGAGAACTTAGAGAATTGCCATGAAAAGCAGCTTGTATTTTTAGTAGCTAAGCACTCACCACTGAATGTCTCTCCAGACTCGGGTTAAATCATCACTGCTCGAAATAAGTAGCATTTCTACACGAGCATTGAATAGATGTATTATGTTGCTTAAAACCATAAAGACTTTAAGGAGGTTATTTCCTTTGCTAAAACAACTTCGCAAAATGTGTCTGTGTCTGTGATTATGGTACAGCATGAATGCCTGTTCTTAGTGACTGTGCGTGGTGATTTAAAAATTAACAGATCGTCAGATACGTTGAAAAGAGCCGTAAGCAGAGATCACCTATTGCTGTGATCGGGGCCAACCTGTCAAATTCACACCAGTGGGACTCAATGACGCATAAAAAAAGTGACAGTAAAGATGATTTGCTACAGAAACTTCATCATTTCCACGTAACTGTAAAGCAGGAAAATACATAAATACTATTTGATCTCGAATCCTCTTCTTGCCAGCAATCTCAGCTACCAGAAATCATCTGCTAGCATCTTTATAGGTTAAAAGCTTGCCCCTCCCTCCTAGTTCCCAAACGGCAGCAAGAAAGATTTGCTTCTCGGAGGCAGCCTCGGGTCTCTGAAGTGCTTCCCTCCCTGCCAGCATTGGCAGAGCTGAAGGGTGACAGAGGGTTACACTCAGCTGTGACCAGATCTGCAAATACCCCTATGTATTCACAGAAATTCTCCTCTTACTGGAAGGTGCAAAAAGCACGAGCTGCTGTGAATACTTGAAGTTCTGCTCAAGAACCGGCTCTCCCACTCGGATCTGCATGTTCACTGCCCAGGCACCAGAATTTCAGAGTCACACCATAGACTTCTGATTTAAAAGCTTATTTCATGAAGTCAAACACCATCCGTAGAGACTGAATAGTACAAAAGGGGTGTGACAGAGAAGGGGAAGCTCAGATGGAATCCTAACAAGTAATTTCTGCTGCACTTTGGCTTGTTGGGATCTATCCTGGGAATTAAAGCAGAAAGTGTTGATTAGAACTAGGTCAAATGTATAAAAAATAAATGTACCAAAGTAGACTGCTGAGACCATACAAACAGAAACAAGTCAGCACTACCATGGAGAGATCTAATATAATACGTTTTTCAACTTGACAAGATTAATTTCCATTTAAAGGCAAAAGAACCCAGAAGAGAAACTGCAATGAATTGTATTCTTTCTAATTACCCAATTTTTTGATAGCCTTTCCAAAAAATGTGCAAAGAAATAGGGAAATAGTATGAAC
This sequence comes from Formicarius rufipectus, assembly GCA_013399695.1. Classification (NCBI taxonomy): domain Eukaryota; kingdom Metazoa; phylum Chordata; class Aves; order Passeriformes; family Formicariidae; genus Formicarius; species Formicarius rufipectus. Next base: position 2,689,874 of record VXAU01003238.1, on the reverse strand, counting down.
ATTGCACTTCTGTCAGGAGCAGGAACGTGAGTAAATAGGTAACCAAATGAAAACGAGAGGGGAAAACATGTCAGGAAATGCTCAAACTCTCTGTTCACTTTAGGGGAAAAAAAAAAGGCAAAATGAAAACCATATTTAAAGGAACTGAAATGTTGGCTTTACTATGAACACTGCAAAGCGGTGGGTCAGATAAAGGAAAAGCCGTTCGGGTTGAGCGCACCCAAAGTGCATCCCACGGCATCGCGCACCGATCCCATAAAAAAACCAGGGCTCCCCTAAGGTGGATCACGAGGAAGGTGGAATCTCTCCCACCGCTGGGAAGGTGCAGATCAGCAGGGGATGCGGCACTCGCAGGACCAGAAGGAGCCGAGGCACGCCGGGGTGCTGCGGGTGAGGTGCCAAACTTCACCCCCGCAGCCGGAGCACAGCGGGCCGGGTTGCCGTAGTAACTTCGGAGGGAGCAGCAGCGCCAGGAGGAGGGAAAGGCGCTGGGAAAACAGCACAAACGCCTCGGAACGGAGCAGCGTTTGGATTTCCATCTATTGGAAGCCTTTCGGAGGCTTTCAGGGTGGGCGATCCTCACGCTGCTGCTGCGCAGCGGGAAGGGCTCGGGAGGGGTGTTTGTTTCGGGTGGGCACTGAAGTGACATTCACCCTCATTGACAGAGCGCTCCACCAACACGGAGTGGAAACTCGTAACCACACGGGAAGCACTGAGGAGCAGGCAAAATAGAGATGGGAATAATTCCTAATAATCCAAAGACTCGAGGGCCAAGATGATGTAGTTATTTTTATAGTTCCTCTTCAGTAGAAGAGTGGATGTTTTAAATGCTCACTTCACTCTTCCCAACTGCTATAAGGTAAGGGGACTCTTTGCACAGTGTCTCACTGTCTATGATGGTCTATATTAATTAAAACATAGTTTTCTGCGGGCAAAGAAACTTATGCAGACAATCTAGTCTTTTCATGGTGTTTGCAGCAATCAAACCACATAGATTGGATTTCATTCTGAGCGTCCTTTGAGCTTAAACCAGAAGTTTCAAAATTCATTCTATGTTAGTGACTGAAACTGTAAAAACGATGCACACAAAAAAGGGTGACCAAGAATTTCTACGGGTCCTACAGCTCCCTGTTTTGGTGTGTGGGTTTTTTTCTGGTTTGGTGTGGTTTGGTTGTTTTGTTGTTGTTGTTGCTGTAGTTAGTTGGTTTGGTTTTGGTTGTTTGTTTTTGGTTTGTTTTTTTTTGTGTGTGTGTGTGTGTTCAGAAACAAGTGGAAACATCTCTGTAGGAAAAGTGATAAATACCTCACCCTGAATGTAGTTAAAGAAAAACTGACCAAACAACTGTTTCAATGTAACCATAAAAACCATCAGTATTTATGCTGAACCACAGGCACATTATTGAGAAGGTCTCCTAAAATCCTGTCCTCACAGAATCATTGAGTCATCCCAGCTGTTTGGTGTCATGAGCTGAGCGGCAGCACAATTATAAGAGCGCGTGGCAGATGCTCAGTGAAGCCATGAGGAACCACAGCAGCTTGAAGCCACAGTCCCTCAGAAAACCCCATTAAACCTGAAGAACTGTGGCATATGTGGAGGTTTAAACAAACATCTTGGTGACCTTATGCCTGCACGGAACAATACCAGCCTGAAAGGAAAAAAAAAACCAAGCAGAATTGAAGTGAATTGCTAATGTAGTAATTCTGTTGCCTCTCCAGAAATAGATGTCCCTGCCAATGCCTGAGCTGTCCTAAAATGTACTGTTTCTTACTGCAAAGGCACAAATACATAAACATTAGGATGGGCTGCTATGCAACAACCTCGCAGTTCCTCACGTGTGGGGTGGGAAAGAGCTACTAATCCATCCCGCTTGCAGCTTTCCAACGAGCACACCTTCCTAATGACTAATTTACAGTAACAGTCAGCTGCTCTTAGTAGGTCTGAGGTTTTAATTTGCCATGTATACATTCACACAGGCCGTCGGTTCTGCCTCCTCCTGTTTCACAGCTGACTGAGCAGGAGCTCCTTCCGCATCTCACTGACAGCTTTGGATTTCTGACTGAAAACAGGCTGGGCTCCTTCAGCTTGTTCTACCATTTTCCTGACATTCAAATGATTTAGCTACAAGGATGTACAACCATAAAAGCAGCAGACTACCAGACAGAATGATGTAGAACCATTTTGTCACACAGTGAGATGGTAACAGCAGCTGCTTTGTACTATTTTAAGATATAAGTTAGACTAGCAAGGTGATTTCAATATTATTTCATTTAAGACTTTTCCAGATGTAGATAAAAGCAGTAAAATAATGGGTTAGGGTATGGCATAAAAGGATCTTGATTTTCTTAGTATATATCCTTTGATATCTATTTTTTAGGTATATTTTTAACTTCACACTCCTTTCCCAGCAATATTCAAAAAACCTGAGTTTCTGCTGCTGGTGGTTTTTGTTGTTTGGTTGGTTTTGTGCCATAAGTGCACTCCAGAACTTCTCCCCCTGTCCCTGCCCAGGATGAACACTCTACTGTAATTGATTTAACTTGTGCTCAAGTCTGTGTTTGAACACAGTTGGGTAATTTGCTACTTTCCCCAGAATATTAACTTTGTGTACATCTTCAAGGTGCATGTACAAATAAATGATGGATAGCATTACTCAGGATGAGGCCAGAGGGCAATCACTTGCCATGAGCAATCACTGCCTGGCAGCTGAACTAGCTTGTCCAGAGCACAGTTACCAAAGCAATGAGCTCTCAGCCACTGCTGCCACCTCCTGAGCCCAGCTCTGCTGTGCCAGCTGAAATCTTCCATAATGGCCTTCAGTCATCTGGGCACCTTCTCCCCTCCTCCTCCTCTGCAACCCCCTAATGGCTTGCCCACAATGACTTGAGTTGCTTTCTGGACTGGTCCTCCAGGCCAGAAGCAGCTTCCTGCCCTGGTACATGAGACATCTGCTGGGAAACCTGAGCATCCTGCATATTTATTATTTATTTAATATAATAATTATTAAATAAAATGAAACAAAATATTAACTAAAAATTAAATAAATGAATTGATTAATTATTGTTATTTAATAAGGCTTCTTATTCCACCAACCCCTTGTTCAAAGTGCTGCTCCCTTGTCCTGATGCCACGGACCCAGCTGGGCACTCCAGCATGGCTTGTCCTGCCAAGTGTCCCAGAGCACTCATTCCCCTGCTGGAGATGATGCATCGGAATTCCACGGAAACAATGAAGCTACACATGAAATATGAGCAAAGAGCAAGACTAAAATTACTCTCCATGGCTTATTTTGACTGGTTTGTCTATGTGTCACTTTTAAAAAATGGAAGAAAAACCAAGAGGCAAAGTAATCCCTGATTTAGTCATTCAAAGAAATTTTAACTCCCATCTTCATTCCAGTTTTCTTTTAAGTGCACCAGAAATCCAGCTCTCACTGGGCTGGTGCAAAGGGTTATTAAAGGAGCATTTCTGGCTCTGCCAGAGCCCAGGGATAATGTGTTGGGATGACAGAATCTCCCTGAAAGGGCCAGAGATCGGCCAATTTCTTGCCTTTAAAAGGACTGGAGGCCAAGCTGGGAACTTGCAGGAAGGGATGCAGTGCTGGAAAGGAGGAGTTCCCTGCCTGCAGATCCAGGACCTGGCAGCAGGAAAGAGCCCTTTGTGGAGAGCAAACACATCAGGGGCACAGCACGGGGGTGGAGAAGGACACAACTGAGCTAGCTGAGTTCGTGGAAGTGCAGCAACACCTTTTATTCCTAAGCTATATATTTGAAATGTGTGCATCTTGTGAAGGTGAATGTCTTGGATGATGATTCACTTCCTTAAAACTGAAGGGAGCCACCTCCTGTATTCCCAGAACTGAGGCACTCTTTTTGATTTTGCTCTTTCTTCAGCTGCACTCATTGAAGACAGAAAAATTCAATTAAATTGCAACTACATGGTCAGAGAGGAGACACATACAAAGATTTGTGAATGGTTAAAACCAAGTTTTATGACAATAGTTCTGCTTAAAACTGCTGAAAGTCATGTCTTTCCAGAAACTTTCTTCTTACAAAGGCAATAAAACCCAATAAAAAAAAATAAATTCCAACAACTCACATTCATTACATTAACAAACTTGCCCACTGTGTTTAAGATCGATTAATAGCAAGTAGCAACTGCTGGAACAGTTTTATTTTGTATCTGAATTATTTTTGATATTTAAATTATGTTCAGTAGGAGTTTATATTGGGGTTTTAGTTATTCTGTAACAGCGAGCTCTGCTTTTAAGTAGGAAAAATGTCTTGGAGTCTGGTTAGTGGAGGAACTGGCTAAAGAAACTTCACAGCCAAAAAGGATTAAAACCTTTCCAAAACAGAGCTTTTCATACCGAATCTTGGGAAAGGTGCTTAATGGAAAGCTTAAGGAATACTCAGTGAAATAAATTCCCATTGAAACATGGAAGGATAGAGTTTCTCAATAATTACAGAAGGTCCTGCTAGTGGGTAACCCAAAACTACAGCAAATATGCCCCTCCTCGGGCATGAGGCTCTTTCAGGAGCCACTTGCAAGACGTCCCAGTTGATTTAAATTTCCATTATAATGTAACAGAAACAAAGAATCTCGAGACCGTAACAACACAGAGAGACACGTCCCAAACCCCATTGACTGCACCAATAATTTGTGCATATGCTGAACTCTTCCAGGGAGATTCTGTCATCCCAACACATTATCCCTGGGCTCTGGCAGAGCCAGAAATGCTCCTTTAATAACCCTTTGCACCAGCCCAGTGAGAGCTGGATTTCTGGTGCACTTAAAAGAAAACTGGAATGAAGATGGGAGTTAAAATTTCTTTGAATGACTAAATCAGGGATTATTTTAGCTCTTGATTTTTCTTCCATTTTTTCAAAAATGAGGCATAGATAAACCAGTCAAAAGCCTGGGAAAGGTAAGGTCATTGGCAGGGGAGATGAACAACCACCTAATTACACAGTTAATGGCACATATGCCATGACACATATACACAAAACACCCTTATGGAAACACAAGACAGAAAATAAGTAACATTCCCAGCTTGAGTTACTAAAGCAAACTCCTAGAACTGGAACAGGACATCATTTTTTTCTTAATACAAATGCAACACTTATCAAACACTTGGAATTTATTTTTAAATAAATTATTGCTTTTGGCTGCAGTGTTGTAAGGCTCCCTTAATTTGTATGTGCTGAACTGTTCTAAAGCTGTATCAGCTTGGGGAGCTGCCAGATTGGACCTCCAGGGCTGCTCTCTGGAGCTGGGCCAGCAGCTTTGCCATGAAGAGAAATGCACATGGAATTCCAGAATGCCCTGGATTCTGCTCCCTCAGGAGTGGGACTGGCCCTTAGTTGTTGAAACCCAGGAGCCTCCAAATCCTAAAACCTGCAGAAGGACAACACTGAGCTCCTGTTCCTGGTTGTTTCCATTGTGACACCTCTGCTACCCCAAATGACAGCAAAGATACCCTTATTCTGAAATTCAACCCAACTCCCCCCCCCCAAAAAAAAACCCCAACAAATATAAACTCTTCTCAGAGTGCTTACAGCAGGTCTTTCCAAACACAAACCGGGTTTCAAACAGTTTCCAGCAATTTTGCAAACACAATCATGAAAGCATTTTGAGATGCCATGTCATCTGACCACGTGCACTCCTTCAGAGGTGACAACTCTATGCCAAAAAGACACTTCCTTGTGTTGTTTTTCTGCCCAGATATTCAGGACTATTTGTAGAGGTTTATTTTTCCTAATCACTGAACGAGGATTTAATCCAAATAGATTAAATTGCTAAGAAACTGGGGCACTCACACCTCCTCCTGAACAGAGCAAACAACTAATGAGTGTAGGTATATGGTAGGGAGTTGCATTTGGAGCAGCAAACAAACCAACCCAGGGTCACACTCGTGTTTCAGCAGACTTGGGAGTCAGAGGGCAGGAGAAATGGCACAGACAGAAAAAGATAATGTGTTATGCCTCTAATATTTCATGTGTGCATCCCCTGAACTTCTGAGTCTCCTGTTTTTATGATTAGTCACTGCAATACAGAATGTGTGGGAGCATCAGTATTTATCTCACAACACATAAAGAGAAAAGGTTATGATTAGAGCTATTACCATCTACACCTCAACTATATTTTCCATATTAATAGTATTGGATTTAATAGCAGTTTCAGAGTTGTGCTACTGAAGCCCTTCATAAAAGCTTATTAGATCATGGCTGGTAGAATCATCGTTATTATCCCCTCCCCTGAAATGATACAAAAAGACCTGTTTAAGAAGAAAGCAATTTTTTGTCTTTTTAATTCCATAGAACTGAAGGGCAGAAGAGGCATTTGGTAGATGCTGTACCATCACACAGACCAAAGCATTTTCCAGATGTTTTAAGAGACATCACTTAAATGATACCTTGACAGCATCATTATGGCACATTTTATGCACAAATTCTTTCCCCATAGAAGTCAGCACCAGCCCCTTGAACTGGATGGCACAACCCAACCTCCTGAGCCTGCAGCTCGTCACCTGCTGCCTGGTCAAAGACCCTCCAAACTGGGGCTGCAACATTCAGACCAGAGCCTGGAAAACCAGAGGGGCTGGAATCAAATTTCCCACTTGAATCATGATCAGCTTTCAAGGCATCTTTATTAATAATAATTTTTTTAAAAAGTAACTTGATCTGCTCAGTTTTTGTTTTAAAGGATGCTGTTAATGTTTTCTATTTTAAACCAGGACTGAAGGGCATATTGCCAGGAATCCTGTAGCTTGGAGTACTTTTTCTTAAATATTTTTCCTAAAAGAAAAATGTATTTCTCATAGAATTTCTTCTGTTTAGAAATATGTTGAAAAAATAAAACCAAACAAAAAACATTTACAAATATACCAAGGTCATTTCTCTCTCTCTTCTTTTTTTTTTTTTTTGTTTGAAATGACACTGTAGTCACATAAGTTAAAAGTACCTTATTTAATCTCTCCTTGGTATAAGATCTTGGCCTCAAAAATTAAGTATAACATTGAAATAATTAAATATTTTTTAGCAGATAGTTGCAAATAATTAATTTTAAATAATTAAAAAAGTTTACAATCAAAGAAGAGAAGAAATAAGATTGTACATATGTTGGTGCCACATAAACAAGGCAATAGAGAAGGAGGAAATCTGAGTTAGAGGAAGTGCAGTAGAGGTCCCTCATCCCTTCCAGATTCTCATAAAAGGCAAAATGACAGTGCTGCCATGACAGAGTTCCAGGACATCAGGTGGGCAGGTTGTCCAGCTCGAGGAGCAGATGCCCTGGAAGAACAGGGCATTCAGGCATGAAAACAGGAAACCAGGAATGTGCTCACCAAGATTTCAGAGGAGAGAGAAAAAGAACTTGCACTCTGATGAATTGAAGCTCACACTCCTGAGGGTTTCACAGGGAGGAGGTTCTTTCATAGAATCACAGAATCAGCTGGGTTGGAAAAGACCTCTGAGATCACCAGCTCCAGCCATTGATCCAACCCTACTGTGATTCCGAGCCCATGGCACTGATTCCACATCCAGTCTCATCTTAAACCCCTCCAGGGAGGTGAATCCCACCTCCTCTCTGGGCAGGCCATTCCAATGCCTGGTCACTCCCTCTGGAAAGGATTTCTTTCTGATGTCCCACCTAAACCTCCCCTCTCAGAGCTCAGGCCCTGCCTCCCCTCTCCTATTGCTGGTGCCTGGGAGAAGAGACCAACCCCACCTGGGTACAACTTCCCTTCAGGGGGTTGTGGAGTGTGATGAGGTCCTTCCTGAGCTTTCCCTTCTCCAAACTGAATCCCCCCAGCTCCCTCAGCCTCTCCTCACAGCTCTTGTGCTCCAGTCTCTTCATCAGCCTCATTGCCCTTCCCTGGATAAGCTCCAGCCCCTCACCATCCTTCCTAAATTGAGGTGCCCAGAACTGAAGACAACACTCAAGGGGTGTCCTCACCAGTGCCAAGTACAAGGGCAGGATCACCTCCCTGGTCCTGCTGGCCATGGAATTCCTGATCCAGACCAGGGTGCCACTGGCACTGGTGGCAAAGCAACTGAAGACAATGAACAAGGACAGTGGCCAGTGCAACCCACCCTGTAGCCCACTGCCAGCAGCTGGAAAAACCAAATGTGACCTCCACCCAAGGCTCTTCTCCTTGCTGACTCCAGTCCTTCAGCAGGGGTGTCTCCCCACAGCTCTGGGCACATCAAGCCACCTGGAGGAGGAAACTCTGCAAGCCTGAGGAGTGTCAGGTGGACACAAAGAGTGCATGAAAATGAGCCTCGTTAGTCTCCTGACAGAAATCTTCATGAGTGCAACAGGAAGAGCTGTGGTTTTCTGGAAGCTGTTCCCAAAACAAGCAACAGTGGGAGCACAGACATCTCTATCAATGTAGGAAATCTATTTTTTTAAAAAAAAGGCAAAGGATGTTCCCACTGAACTAGGTCAGCTCCTGCTATCCAAGGATACACATGCCCTCAGGCTGCCAGTTAGACAGCCTTATTTTCCTGCCTCCTGAGTCTTTTTGTGAACTGAAGGGAATAACAAAGCAATCTTGACAGATTACACCCAGCAACATTCCTGTAGGTTCTACCGACATTTCAAAGTACCTAGTTATCTTTTTCTTGAATTTTGCAAGATAAAAAAAAACCAAAACCAAACAACAACAAACTAAAGCTGAAACACCCCTGATTTTCTGCTACTGCCATGTTCTATGTTAACCCTGCCCCAAACTTCTCCTACAGATGCTCAGCTTTGTGTCAAGGTGCTCACTGGGCTCCTTGTTTTTATCTGGAAAACATTGGAAAAATGCATTCCCAGGCATGTGTGAAGTGAGGCACAAAACACACCTTTGTGCTTTACCTGCCTTCTAAACAACACAGGAACTCATTTTAGTGTTTTTCCTGAATCATCCAGCTGCTTACCCAAATTAAACCTGAAGCTATTCCCAAGGAGACCTTTTACAATGAAATTATTCTTTAAAATAAAGAAAAAAAAGTCCAATCCTCTGAAAATGACCTCATTGCAGAGCCACTAAGGCAACACACTTCTCGTGTGGCATAATGAAGGAGGGGAGGAACTTCTGTAAAATTGCTGAGATTACACTAACAGGCCCCAGGAGAACTTCCCAGGGATCCAAAAGAGAAGAAAGGTCATCTTTGTTCCTGAGATAGTGGAGCAGGGCAGACCATACTCATATTATGTAACTGCTTTAGAGATGATTCGTTTCTTCTCCAACTCACTAGAGATGGCAAAATCACATAAAATACTTAATTACTTGGGCCATTCTGCATCCTTCTCCTTGGAAGAGGATCAGAAAGCACAGGGGAAGTGATTTTAAGGCAAGATGTATCTCTTTTGTGATGAATTTAATACTTTCTAAGGCTTTCACATATTCCACGGCGTATGAAGAACTAAAGTTTCTATTAATTTGTAGAGGATGCTGTATATATTCCATCTTCCTGTCTCCTTGTGGAAAAATATTTTCAGAACACAAAAATATTTTGAAGACACTTCTTCCCATGTAGTTTTTCAGTCTTACTGCAGCTCCACACAAAACTTCTGGACTTCTCCAAACTGCCAGGCTGAGTCAAGACTGACCAACAAAAGCCCCAACGCTGAGTGACAATCAAGTGCCACACAGCTCAGGACTCTGCAAATTTATTAGACACATCTATCAATTATTAACTTCCCTGACTACCTAAATATAACTTTGAAAGCTAAAAATAAAGTACAAAGTCAACCATAAGACCCAGACATTCAGGAATACCTGATAGGAGTAAGGGCAAAGGAGCAAGCAGGGGTTTGTTTTGCCCCTGGCACCACGGGGACAGGTGCTGATGCTGCCCAGAGAGGCTGTTCCTTTCTTCAACAAGGATCAGAGCCCTTGGTGTCACCACAGATGTTCATCTGTCCTTTTGTGATCCCATCAGTGGATCGTTAAAGGGTCACTTCCCACCCTCCGTGGTGTCAGCTCAGTCTCTCAACAAGGTTAAGCATCACCTTTCCCAGCAGGACAGTGAAATGTCAATCTACATTTTTGATATTTATCTTTTCTTTAAACCTTGACTGCACCTTTTCTTTTTTGACACATTCCAGGATGGATTGGGTGCAAGATCCATCTGATTCTAAATGCAGCCAGTAGGAGATACATTTATCTGTATGATACTGCAGTATGGTATGAGATCACTATCCCCCCCATTCTCAACACATATTAGAGCATCATCATCTCAATTCTTCTCCCACTGTAACGAATTCCTTTTTTTAATACCATATTAAATTTATTACCTCACTACACGCACATTTTATCCTCCTACAACAGCCCAGTTGCACAGAATTCCATCCTCTGTTTCCATGTGCAGTTCTGCAGTGTGCCAAAGACTTGGGACTGTTGTGACATCTCCAGCTCTCTTTCTTTATACTGAGAATTTATGTATTGAAGAAATTATTTACATTAATGTTTCTCTGATATTAAGGTATAGCTGATACTGTCAAGGTGAAGAGCTGAATACACCAAAGTGATTGATGGAAAAACTGTGAATTCATCTTTCTCATTTTGGGTTTTTATAACATGTCACCCTAAACCCTTCAGACATCAAGAGCATTTGAGTTCCAGACAAGAGTCCAGTCCCGGTGTAAGTCAGACTGTTTCCAACTTACCTCATGATAAAAATAGACAAGCTTTGGGTAAAGAAGCAGCACACATTTCCTTTCTAAATACTAAGGAAAAAGTTGTTTGGCATCTTTTTGAGTGCTCCATATTCCTACCTTCCTCAGTACCTGCTAGTACTGAGACAATTTTAACTTTCATAACCTGTCCCAAGCCAGCAGTACCCACCAACAAAAATTACATATATTTGATTAAAGTGTGAAGAACAAATGAGCCAGTTGTTTGTCTTACCCAGTGGGGCAAGATTTGACTGATTTTTCTTGCTACTGCTATGAGGAAAAAACCAGTACCTAGCCATAAATGCATTAATAATATAAAATAATGCTACACATGATAATAAAGTTGTAACTTAGAAAGAGTACTCTGCCAAAGCACGAGCTGCAGAAAAGCTTTTCATTCAGTGCCTGGGGCTCCCAGCATGGGGAGGGGTGTGAAGTTTGGAGAGCAACTGTAAGACTTCTTTATTTTTTAGGCTATAAATAATTAACTGAAATGGGCTTCTTCCAAAGCCTCCCCTCACAAACAGCAAAGCTTTTCAAGAGTAACTTCACTCTACCTTCAGAAAAGGTAGCAGCATCACTATTGCCTGACTGCAGTTCATTTTTAAAGGCACCTGCTCTGCATAATAATAATCTGTGCACCTCACAGACAGCATTAAACTGCAGGGCAGTAAAATATACAGGACTGAAGTGGTGTATAAAATGATAGAATAAAGTCACAGAGAATTATGGATAAGTTGGTGAGCCAGACTGAAAAAAATACCTTCATAATGCTCATAAAAGAGACTAAACCTGCAGCTGTTCTCATGGATTTAAAGAGAAGTATTGCAGACACAAGCACAGCAAAATACACTGTGTTGTCCCTCCCCGTTATTTATTTGTCATGGGAAGCTGCTGGGATGTTAAACAGACAGTCAGGATGCCAAGTGGTGTGTTTGTACCAAATACTTGTAAGTCTTATAAATCTGAACTTTGAGTTTCCCGAATTCCTTCACTATGCACAATATGAAATAGAACTAAAATCTGTAGGCAAAGGAAGGGAACAAACCTGCCAAAAGGCTTCTTTATTATGTAATTCTCATCTATTTAATTGTAGCCCCTCCAAAATATACATCACTGAACTCTGCAGCATCATCAGGCTGGTGTATTTGGATATAAAATTCCTTACAGCAGGACCTCACAATAAAGAGAGGTTTCCCTCTTGCTCTGCTCCTCACTAGTGCCCCTCCAGAGTGGATAATTCTGGCTCCTGCCAGGCTGAGGATAAAGTGAAACAGCAGCCTGAAGTCCCAACCCTGCTGTAGTTGTATCCGTGCTTCGTTCTGAAGCATTCACAGGGCAGACGAGGCCATGCATTGGGCTGACTTAGCAGACTGCTCTGCAAAGCCCCGGAGTCTGAGAAAAGCTTCCTGTGACACTGAAAAGCAGCCCTGGTCACTACTGAGGAGAGATTTTCTCCGAGGAGTCCCCAGCTCTGTCTATCCCAGCCTACCTCCTCCCTCCACCTGGAGCTTTTCACACCAGAGATGTCCCTCCCTGCATCCCCCCTTGCCAAAGCCAATAAACATAATTCCAGTCTCTCCAGCACTTACTGTCAGCCAGTTTCTGGAAACTCAGTCTAAGCTGCTGTAATTCAATTCCCCCACACTGAAAATGTTTTCCAAAGCTGGCATGTGGGATGAGATCCAGCAAGGTGTGTTCAGCTAAGCACACAAAGTGCATCTCAGGGGGATGAAATGCACTGTTACTTGCATTTCTGTGTCATTCCCTGGCCTGCAGGAACGCAGGGAAAAAAACCTCAAGCTGCAGATTTTAAATTCCAGCCCAGTTAGTTCCCAGGATGAGACCTGGCATAAGCCTTCCACACAGGTTTCAATATTTCCACAAGAAGCAGAAGGGTATGGGAGAATGTTTTGCAGCAAGAGCCTGGTGTGGTTTCCTCCCAGTGCCTCCCAATATACCCAGGCTGGGGATGCAGGGGAGAGTAACAGCTGACTGCCTGCGTTTACTGAGCACTCCCACCTACTGAAGTGGCAAAAAAAAAAAAAAAGGGAAAAAGTTATAGAGATCCTGAAGAACCTTAACTGGAAACATAGAGCTTGCAAGGCATTGCACAGAGCTGCAGCACAGCACTGCTGGGCTCAGCTTGGCAGTGTCATTCTGGCTCTGAAGTGATAAATTAATTGGGAAGAAAAAAAAAAAAAAAGAGAAAACAGAGAGCGGGAGAAAGCTAAGGGACTGCAGCAAGTACAGTCAGCAGTTGGGTTTTAGAAGTATATAAATACTGTAATGATGGAAACAAGTCAAGTGTAGAAGTCCCAGTCTTCAGCAAGTGGTGTGTTCTGGTTGTCAGTGGTTTTTCCCCCAGCAGTGTCTCACCAGGAGAAAGGGGGTGGGCACCCAGGAACCACATCAGGGGGGTTTCAAGTTGCTGCTCAGGAGAAATACAAAGTTGGGCTGTTCCAACAGGCAGAGTTGTTATAACTGACAACCAAAGGGGAGGTTCTAAAGGCCAATTTTATGAGCTAATCCTTCTGTAACCCAAGTGCTGAGCCCTGCACAGCAGCACCCTCTGTCACACCCCCACGGTGTGTCAACCTGCCTATGCACAGGCTACCTACAGAAATATTTACATCCAGATCTGTCAGCACCTTCCAAAGCCTGAATACAAACCCAGGGCAAGCCAAGGTGTAAGATGTGTGCAGACTTTGACACAAACATCAAGTACTTAGCAGTATTTTTTCAGCTGCTAAGAAAGAGCACTGAAATTTTGTGATATGAACCAGCTTTTTGGACACTTTCCAGCTCCCCAACCTGTCACATTGGATAACTTCCATCTCCCTGTAGGCATTCAAGCAGTTCTTCAAGAGAAATTTCTCAGTTTTAAGTACACTTGTCTTTACAAAGTAACACTGAAAAAAAAAATCCAGCTTGTGCACTATATATGAATATGTGACTGAAATACTTTCTTCTTAAGTGAATAAAGAGTTGTATCTTACCTCCTGACACTAAACCCTGCATGAACAATTTTCAATGTCTGCTCCAGAAGAAATACTGAGATAAAAATGTTTCCTAATCGAATAAGCCTTTTTTTTTTTTTTCTTTTCTGAAGCAGCCAATGGAATGGATCATCTTCTCAAAGCAAAAGAACTTTTATTTTATTAGAGTAGAATAAAGGAATTTCAAGTATCATAGTTCTGGAAGGTATATTGAGAAACAAGACCATCACAGCTTCATCTTTCAGCGCATCTTCAGCACTTCATGCAGAATGGCATTGCATCATCTCAGTCAAATTATAGGCAAGCCACACTCACTTGTCATTCCTAAAACTTGCTTAGCTAAGTCCATTTTTCTGCTGCACTGAATATTGCAGCATCTTCTCACCGACCTGAAGGCATTTTCAAATCTTCTGTAAAATTAACCTGTAACAAAGCCCTTTAATCTCTTCCATCGCTGAAATGTCCCCTTTCTGAGGACAGAAGCTTGTCTCCTGCCCTGTGTTATCTGTGTCAGATCCCCTTCCCCGAGCACCTTCATCCCACCTGGGGGTGGCTCCCAAAGCAGGATTTGTAAAAGGAGGTTGTGCCTTTCCCTTCAGTCCTTGTTTCTCAGGAAAAGCTCATTCAGCACTAACCCAAGCACTGTCATAGGGGACATCCGAGCACAGAGAGCTCCTCTGTGGCCCTGCACAGCGTCAGGAACAGAAATCCTATGTGCTGCACAATTACAGGAAGAGAACAATGTTACACAAGGCAAGCTGTGCACTGGTGAAAACTCCACATCCAAAACTATGCTGCTACAGTTATTCCATCTCTTATAATAAACACATTTATCTCCACAAAAAGTGCTTTATTCTGAGGGACCCAAAGCAATAAGACTCCTTGTGATCAACAACTGGGCCCTGCACACAGAGGCCATTTAACAATCCCTTAGCAGTTTTGTCTTTCCTGTTCCCTGCCAGCTCCTTCCAGGCTATCACAATAAGCTGAAAATCTGCACTTCTTGGGGGTTGATTTTACTTTATCGGCCCTGCATGTGTCATCTGTTTTTATCTGAAAATATTCCCTTCAGAAGCCTCCTTGCAGTTCAGCAGTAACTTTCAGCACATTTCCATGCATTTCCCTCTGCAAGAAGGAGGGGCAGGGAAAGGGAAAAGGAGAGAATTTCCAGCATCATCCAATTCCAATGGTTTCAATCCATCTCTAGCTCTTCTTGCCAGCAGGTGATCTACGTCTCACTGCAGTCTCCAGGGATTTCAGACACATATCTAAACTTATCCTCAACGTCTCTCACTGCTTTGAGGAATAAAACCAACATGAGTTTTATAAAAAGAAGAGATATGGCTACATAATCAGTTGGCCAACAGCTATTGCTGAAGCTTCTGGTGGAGACAGAAAATAAACTGGAAGTAAAGCAAATCCAAACCAATGCCCTTAAAGCCTCTGGTTCAGGGTTCTTAACTAAAAGAGTTGCATTTCAGACTCTGATTTTTCTTTTTGAAAAGCAGGGGTGAACCTGCCTGTGGGATGAGAGCAATGCAGCCATCAGCAAGCACAGCCCCACCACAGCCTCTGGTCTCATCAGTATTTTAGGACTACTGGAAAGATTTGGAACATCAAGGGGAAGTGACAGTAACACAAATTCCTTAGAAACTGAAGGATTATGATTCTCCCACCCAGCAAACAGCTTATTATCAAACACAGACCCCAGCTGAATGCATCAAGCTGACTCTAAACTGAAAATGTCCATCCAGATGCACGTCACAGAAAATCCACATTATACAGGGTGAACCACAAATCAGACATGGCAGGAAACTGCTGAGTCTGAGTGTGTTACCTTACAGTTCTTACAGCTCTGCCAGCTCTCATGGAGCCAGAACAGGACCTAAAAGATCACCTTGTTCCAACCCTCTGGCACAGAGTGAATTGGGAAATTTGAAGTGTGGATGCTTAGAAGTACAAGGCAAATGACACTGATCATCTTCCTGTTGAGAGACCTCACAAAATGCTTTTACTGAGGGACATTTATTGAAGGAAAAAATGCCCAAGCATCTTTTTTCATGAAGTATTGTCCTTAAAACATGCATAACCCCCCCACCAAAATCCTCCAAATGTCACATTTTCACTCGGAGGAAAAATACTTACTTTTTGAGGTAACCAGCCAAATGGAAAATTAAGGTGTGCGACTGCAGCTGAATGAGTCTGAAAACCATATCAGTTATTTAACTTGTTCCAGAACTGCAGGAAAAGCCCTGAAGTGCCACACTCACACACCTGCCCTCTTCCAGAATCCCCACTGGACTTTGCTTTGGTTTTGCACCTCAGGCAGCTCCCCCTAAACTCCATTTATCCCTCCCAGCTGCACTCCTACCCCCAGCTTTGGTCACCACACTGAAATACAAACCAAAGCCATGTTTGATTCTCTTGAAGAACTCAGGGAGGCAGAGGCAGGCAAGATGGGAGAATAATTATGAAAAAATATAACTATCTCTGTTGTTGTCAAATTTCTTCTGCCTGACGTGAGCTGTGTGTGCATTGCTGAGAACTCAAATCCACAATGCTCAGGCTGGAAAACCAATTCCATGGTTGTTTGAGGGCTCAGGCTTTGCACCTTGGTCTTTTCTGGGCAAGCCACTTGTTCCAATGACACTGGAGGAAGAAGAGCAACTCCCACCAAGGAGAGGTGTGTGCACAAAGCACAAGAGAGACTTTCAAAGCCAAGATTTGCTTAGATATTACCAGCCAAGCCTAAAAGAAGAAGATGCACCGGGACTGAGGGGCAGCTGCCCAGGGAAGGGGTGGGGAGGGAGAGTCTGGAGAGCTGGAAGTGAGGCTGTGGAGTCTGGAACCGCAGGACATTTCTACTGGTATTATTATTATAAGACATAAATTTCAAAGTGGTTTATGCTGTTTGCTATGAGTGACAGAGGTTAAATTAATATACTGAAAGCATTTCTATAAAATAGATCCTTAGAATTTTTCATACTGTAATCTATATGAAATAACAAGCTAAACAAGATCTGTAAATTGCTGTGCCAGAAAAGACTGAGGAATTCCTTGCTGGCTAAGGGAAAATGTTTTTTAAACTGAGTAATTGGCAATGTTACACTGATTTGTTAACTCAAGCACAGACACCTATAATGCATTGAAACTCCCCAGTCTGTGTTTTCAATCCCAATATTTGGGCATTCCTACCCATATATTTTCTGTTTCAGCTTGATTTAATATAAATAACAGCATCAAAACCTTCATTATGATTTGTAGGAACTCCAGACTATTGGATGCCAAGGAAGCTAAAAACCAACAGAGTTAAAATAGCAATTTGCAAATTAAGAATGCAGGAGTCTCACTCTCATGCCTCTACAGCCAAAGGAGAGAGCTCTCATAAAACCCTTAAGGGCTTTTTACTTGTATTTAAAACACAAAGGATCAGCTTTCTAAAGCTTCTTTCTGAATTTAATTGGGCAAGTATAACTTTTAAAGTAGTCCATCTGCCTGGAGCACAGCAGCTGTGATGGGAAGTGGAGAAAGCTACTGCAATATTTGGATAAATTCTCAAAGAGAACTGGGAAAAGTCTCCAGTAATTAGTGGGTGATAGGAGAATTCAAAACTTGGCAGTGCAAAGTTATTTGCAGAAACTGTTGGACTTGTTTATTGTGGTACTTGTCTCCAGTGCACAAACAGCACAGTGATTTTAGTGCTTAATGCCTGCATATCATCAAAGTAAAATTCAGTGTTAATGCACAGATTTATTTCCTCAGTGTTTCATGCCACATTTTTCTCTGTAGCAAAATCCAACAGTCATTCTCTTCTCAAACTTTAGAATAGAATAATATCACGTTATTACTTTGCTTCAATGATATTACAGTGCCTAAATGTTACATGATGCTACAGAACAGTTTGCTATATTCTGTAACAAGATCTGTCCCACTGCACCCATCTCATCAATTCTCATAAATTAAATATGGTAAAGACTGTGTAATACTTAAAACCTTAAATAAAAGCTTCTGAGCTAATGGAAGTACTAAGGCTAATGAAACAACCAGTGAATTAACAGGGAACAGAATTAATGGCAAATTAACACTGTGTTGGGAATTTAGCCCCAATCATGAAAATCACTGTAATCTTAAAACCAAACTATGCTGGATTATGACAACTCCCCAAGATAATTTCCCATATTTTGCATGAATTTCTCCTCTTATCCCTATTGTATTCTAGCAGCCAGATTCAGATTTAGTTTAAAGTATTAAAAATACAGGAAAGATATTTTATAGTTGGGTACATCTCACGTGTGAGTTCTGGAACTGAGCAGTTAAAATCTGCATCTCCCAGCCCTGAGCTCAGAACGTTCTGGAACATTTGGGGCAGGAGAATTCCCATTTGTGGGGAAGTCTCTCACACATGTAACAGACACGTGGTCATTGTCACTGTGTTATTGTCCTGACTGACTTTCGGCAATGGGAGATTTGGTGGCCATTCCAAACGTTCCATGTTTGTTTTTCCATGATGAGCCCTGGACAAAGGTGGCAAAGCAGAGCTTTCCAGGTCATCCTCCTACTGCAAACTGAGTGTCCTCATACTTGTGTGTGCAGTCAACTGCAGTCCTGAGTCCCAAATAACTCAGATGACACAGGAAAGAGATTTCACACCTCCCCACCCCCCAGAAAAAGGTTAGACCTGCACTAATCACACTTCAAAATGAATTAATTTTACCTTGGCCAACAATTTCACTCAAATCTGAACAATAAAATGAGAGAATCTAAAAAGAATAAAAAACCAATCCAAATATGAGTTTTGCTCAAATCCCAACTTGCCTCCAAGTGAGGAACTCACCTTCATATTGTTCAGTTTTCGATTTTTCATCCCAAACAGGATTTAATGGCCATTTTTACATCGGACTATTTAAGGTCTGTATCTGGGACCAGATTCAGGCCTGTGATATTTTATATCCATTGGATATAAATATATATATATACATATAACTATTTTTTGGTGCATTGTATTGCATATGAAAAAAACCTTTAGGCACTTCAAAATTATAATACATTCTATACAAGCACCTTCTATACAAGCACCTCATTGCCAAAGTCACAGGACCACAGATGAGTTGTTAGGAGACAGCAGAAGGAAACTACTCTCTTTGCAGGTTTGTTCAGCTACAACTGTCTTTTTATTTTCAGGAAACAGTTTCTGTTATTCACTCTGGATCTCTCCTCTTGTGCCAAAGAATTCACAGAACTGAACTTCCAGAACGGAACCATCCCTTAGATATGACTGGCCTTGTGTTTGCAAGAACTGCAGGCCCAGCTGCACATCAGTAACTTCCCTCACTGGATCCCACTGGATGTTGGATTTCCCCCTGGTCAGCAGTGGTTGTGTTTGGCTTAACTGTTTGGGCAGGTTCTTTTCACTGGAACACTGAAAAGATGGCTGAGGAAGAAAAACTCTCTCTAAAGAAAGTAATTCTGTTGGGTAAAAAGGGATGTACTCCATCAGTAAATCTATGCATCAGGAATGAAAATGCCCCCAGGAGTTGTTATGCTTGTTGTTTAGACAACATGCAAATAAAACATATCTGACTGGTCCATCAGCAGAACAGCTGGATCACTAATGGAGAGCTGCTGCCAAGCACGAGCCACCAGGAAAGCCATAGACTCAACCTCCCCTTTAAATTAGTCACCCAGAAGTGTAACAGCCTATTGCAGCTTTGTAGTGCAAAGATCATGTCAGCTTCAGACTCCAGGATTTCTGCATCCCCTGCCAACAGGAAATCGTTCCTAAAATGGGATATTTAATTTCCATACCTTGGTGTTTGCTCTAATCAGCAATTAAACTCGAAAGAAGACCCCTACAGAGAGCATGTCAGTGAGAGGTGTGGGTAATAACAAGGAGAATGAGCAGAGCCAGGAGTGAGATGCTGGTTTGTGTCTTGGGAAGGATCTTAACATGCAAGTCACATGACGAGTGAGATGGGTCGCAAAGAAACACGTTACCTACAGACTCTGAACTGTGATTCAATGGCCCAGCAGAACATGAAGATGCGCCCAGTGCTCCTGAAAAGGAACAGTCTGGACTCTGCAGACTTCCTGAGGCACCCCCAGCACCGCCGGAGCAAATCCCAGCAAGTTCGGTTCAAGGACGAGGGAGCGAGCACCGAGGCAGAGCTGGGTGCTCATCCTGCCCCAGGCACGGCCTGCCCAGCTGGGAAAACAGAAATCTTTAGGGATCACAGCTTTTTGCTGACTCCTTCTCCAACTTTCCCAAGGGCTCAGAGGGGGCTCCGGAATATCGCCATCCAAACATCTCCCAGCCTCAGGAAGCACTTCCCAGTTTTCAAAAAGAAGAAGCTGATGGTGAGTAAATCACTGACTGAGATGCCCACAGAGCCTGCCCATCCTCTGCAGGTCAATGGCACCCTCTGTGAGCAGGACGTGGTGTCTGCAGACCTCTGTTACCTGAGAGTAACCACCCCTGTGGAGGATGGACGTGGGAACGGCGACGGGGACGGTCACTCGAGGCAAAGTCCACCAAAAGCACAAAGCAACGGGCCCATCTGCTCAGATGGTTTCTCAGTGCCAGAGAAGACAACTGCATCCACACAGGTGCCTGAATACATACACATGAGCTTCCCAGGGGGCAGGGATGCCCCCATGGATGCACCAGACACAGCCATGGGGCCAAGTGATTCCCTGCATTCCTCTGCTGCCCCCAATGAGCACAGCACTCTGTCAGCCCACCCTGAGCCAGCAGAGCCTTGCCCGAGCAATGCGTGTGACCCCCGTTCTGCTGCTCCTGATGGGGGCACAAGCCATGCTGAGCTGCCTGTAGCCAGCAGAGATGCCAGCAGAGATGTCAGCAGAGAGGACGCCGCTCCCCTGCCCCCTCCATCAAACCACAGCTCATCTCCTTGTTCCCTCAGAGAATGTCACCAGGCAGGAGAGCACAAACGGGATTCCAGCTGCGTGACGTGCCCGAGTGGTGACCGCCCAGCAGTGCCACTGACCAGCTGTAAAGCACCAGAGCCTGCTCTACCCTGGAATCCTGACATGGAGAGGAATTCCACCCAGGCAGATGTTTCCCAGTGTAGCAGCTGTTTAGAAGGATTTCACATAAAGTCTTGTCCGCCAGGGAATGAAATCAAACCGCAGCCCAACAAAGGGATTAGTGGAATAAATCAAATTCACTTGGCACACGGCGAACTGTGCGCCCTGCAAGGCAGGCTGCAGTCTGTGGAGGAATCCTTGCAGTCCAACCAGGAGAAGATTAAAGTCCTTTTGAATGTAATCCAAGACCTGGAAAAATCCAGAGCCCTGAGTGAAGGGTATGGTGCATCTTTAATATCAGTAAATCATCAGAGGTGTAAAGTAGCTGTTAGCATTCTTTTAACCTTTGCTTCTGAAAAAAATGCGTCTCTTCTGATACTTAAAAATGAGTTAGCAAAAAAGACATCTTACCCTTTTTTTGTGGAAATTGGGCCTCAACAGAGAAGCAAATCTCTTCCTAGTTTGGCTTCAGCTGCCACTGCCTTTGCTAATTCCAGTGAGACACAGCTTAACAACTCCTCTTTTCATTCGGACTGGTGGTGTGCCACACAAAGCCACTGACCCCTGGCAATTATCAGTCTCCACCTGACGATTATCAGCCACCACCTCACTCAGACCTGAGTGCAGCAGGACATCAAACCCCAGGAGTCTGATGTCCTCCTGCAGCGCAAGAGAAACCCACGGCAGGGTCAGACACACATGCAGTGTCCAAGCAGCCCTGGAGCTGAGAGAGTTGAGAGCAGCAGGAGCCCCTCTCCTAAAAATCATCCTAAATCATTCTAAATCCCCAAACCATTACTGCCCCCAAACCAAGGGGAAGGGCAGTGGCTACAGCACAGCACCTGCTGACACCACCCTGCTCACTGTGTTTCATGACCCCACGAGCTGCTTAAAGGGAATGTCTTGGGATCAGGGAAGGGCACAGCACCAGGGGAACCTCAAGAGCTTCACAGTGCCAGGAAAATTTCCTGGGAAGTGGAGGGAGGTGCTTAAGAGGGGTTAGAAATAAGGACACAGAGTGCACAAAAACTGTGAGGAAGGGCTCACCCCAGAATCTCAGACTTTATAACTCTCCCTGCAGCTCAGCAGGACCAGGTGGCCTGCACTTATGTCAGTCACTGAGAGCCAAGGCTGCAACAGCATTTGTACACTTATTTCTGCATTGTAAATGATAGTCACACTATCAATCCAACTGAGGTCTAAAGAATAGATGCCTTTGTAGCAGAAGGTTCAAATAAAATTTCAAACGTTTCTATGCTCAAAACAGGTTTCAGAATATCCTAATCAACCATTATCAGCATCTCCTACTCAGAGTAAATGCCTCCAGGATACACTTCACAGTGTAGTATGTCCATCAAATAACTCTGAAAAACTCACAGAGAAATCTTTCAAAGTATTAGGAGAATAAAAGTTCCATTTTACCTGATTTTATTTTAAAGATAAAACAACATGAAGTCTGTGTTAGCATAAATTTACTTTTATCCTTAGCACGGGCAGCACGTCTAGAACAATCACTTATGCACAACTGGTTTATGCATAAAACAGCACCCTTAATTTTAAAATCAATTCATGTGTATCAATAACATTTACTGATTAAAATTAATTAATAGATCACTTAATATTCCACATTTTCACCAACTGTGCAAACATCACAAGAAGGCTGCACTGAGGGTTTTGGGGTCAGGCTGCACAGAAATAGCACAGATCACGACAACTCACATCCCCAGCTCTTTGCACGTGTTCCCATGTGGGCAGAACAGGTTTCTGTGGCTGTGCAGAACTGTCAGGATAGAACTAAGGCCAAAATCTTATCACAATGTCTGTGGAAAAAAAAAATCTATTTTGAAGAATTCTTTGCTTTTCAAAGTAATTTAGCTGGTAATTGAGGTTAACCTTGCATTTCTGATGGATAATTTTCCCACTCACATGCCAAATATGAATTTAGACTCGTTAGAAAATTTAAAATAATATAAATCCAGTTAGCATGTGATTTTGTTCTGTACAGATTTCCTTTTTTTTTTGTCTGGAAACATTTAGCAGCAACATCTGCCTGGCTGTTACCATGAAAACACTTGTGTCAGCTCCCACTCTGCCTGCAGAGATTGTCATCCCATGTAAGAGCCTCCCCACACAATTCAGCTCCAGCTCTCCCCTCTCAAGGGGCTGTTCCATGGGGTTTGCTCCCACCACAGCTTTACAGTAACACAACAGACCAGACCAAGTGCAGGACACGTTGATACCACCCCAGAGCCCCAAAGGCAAGGCTGGAGTCAGGACCCAGCTATGTGTCCAGCTTAGGGAATCTCTTCAGTCTTCACCCACCTACAACCTGAGAGTGGCTCCTTAGGAAATGCCAGGAAAGAACCCCCACCCCTCCTCCCCTGCTGGGAGATCTGGATGGGACTGCACAGGTTCCAGCTGGGTTTACAAATCTGACCATGGCAAGGGTTTGGCAGCGAAGCACAGTCAGGTGATGCTGCAGCATTTGTAACCCATTTCTGTTCAGTTACCACAGGGTTGAAATGAAAAAAATTGTCAAATATCTTGAAGTTTGACACTGGGATTCCATGAGAGGCTTCAGTCCACTTTGCCAAGATCATCTAGCAGTGACACTGAACATTCCAAGTACTTAATAGATGTCACAAGGATGTACATGAAGAGCTTCCACTTTAATTCCAAAGCAGTCAGGAAATTATTTTAGTGCTAAGTGATCTCCCCTGATTCAAATAAAACTTGTTAAATGTGTTACACATTCTTCAGACATAATGAGCCACCAACCTCAAACTGTCTCTAACAGATTTCTCCATCATAAAAATAATTCAGCTCCAGTTGGTGTTAAGTATAAAAATCACTTTTCCTGCATTCTCAACACTCCAAATTTATGTGCCATCAGCAGGAAAAATTTGACTTGGTTATACTTCAGTAAGGAAACACAAAAAGAGGAAAGGCTGGAAAGCATAAGGTTAGAGATCAGACTGGTTCACCCCAAGCATGGATTTTTTAACACTTGCAAGAAGCAGTCCCATGTCTGTTTTCATAACAAGTCCTCATGCAGGGACCAACAACCAACAAGAGCAGGAGGTGGGAACAATGCAAGACAGTAATCACAGGGTTTGGGTTTGCTGAAACAACATCATAACTCAGAATCTGACATCAGAATTTTTAGTAAGAATAATAGAAGTGGTGAACTTCAGTTCATCTTTTCTGAACTGCCTTTACTGTCTCTACAAACACACTTTACATGAATCATTGTCTCTTACAGGCGTAACTTCTACCACACTGGCCAAGACCTGAACAACTGCAGCACGTGCCAGAACACTGCCTGCATCATCTACAGGTACCCCCCTCCTGCCCACAGTCCTGCACTGACCCTCCAGCTGCACAACTCGGTGTTTTTCTCACAACCCTGAAATGTCTCAGCTAGGACTAAATCTGGTTTTCAACAGAACCCCACGTGGTGTGTACGGGGTGCTACAATTACTGCTGGTGTGTGGCTGAAAGGGGTCCTGTGCTTCTGAGAACCCAAACAGGAACTCCCCTCTAAGGTTTCACAGTGTTCTGGCTTGTGTTTGAAAACCTTTGATGCCATTTCTGATGATGGAATCCCTCTGTGGGCTGCCTTTTTTAAAGCTGGTATTTCTGGAATAAGTTTAGATCTCGGAAAAGATAAACAGTCCTCCAAAAGCCGGTGAGCCATGGCTACAGTTCCTGCCAAGGTGCTAAACGAAAGTAGAACTCCCACACCTCTCACTTCAGTAAATATTTATTTAATAATTAATAAATATTAATTTAAGAGGGTGCCATTTGACCAGGAAACTCTGCAGCACTGTGTTCTGGAAGCAGTACCTGTTTGAAACACCATTCTCTATAAAGAGGCTCTAAGAGCCTTTCAGCCATCCCCCAAAAAACCAGCAGGCAAAAGTCTTGGTTGTAGCTGTGCGTGCAGCTTGTCCACTCAGTAAAGGACTTCAGAAGGCTTCCTCCAATTTATAAACATCATCTCATCTCTACAACCTCAGTTATGAGGCAGAAAACCCACATTTTGAGCTACTTTGTTACATTTACAAAAATAAATGGTAAGAGAGTTTCACTTTTAGCCTGACACCTTTTCCATTATTTCAAAGAACTTGGCAGGCCATTATCGTTAACAATTTGTAAACATTGTAACTTCAAACTTTTTTAAAGGGATATAATGAACAGAAAATACCCACAAGGAAGTGTTTTCACACCTCATCTTCTACATGAGCCAAATTTACTAAAGAATTTACTAAACTGGACACAGCACTGGACTTTATTGTTCAACACACAACTTTGTCAGGTATTGACATCCCAAACCTCTGCTAATTAAATCCCAAAGTAATTAATATGTCACAAATTCACCACAGCTCCTCTGAGACAAAGCTGTTAGTCTTCTTCCCAATCCCCTGGGGACTCTGGAAGTTACAGGACTTATCCAAGAGCACAGACTGTGTCTGTAGAAAAAGGGAGATCCAGGACAAAGCAGATTACTCTTACCTGGTCATTATCTCTGAGCAAACAATCTCTGTGTATTTTACTGTACTAGCCACAGCCCAGCCATTCTCTAGAAATGAAGTACAAACTCCCCTTTACAACAGGCTGAAGAATAAACTGTGGTGGTTTCCCTGTGGTTTTTAATTTACATCATTTCAGTGCAGGAAAGATCCTCAAGAAGCAGCACAAGTATCCATAGGAAAGGACAGAGGAAATAAGAAAACAGGGATGTGCCTTTTTGATTTCCCAGGTGGTTTGTAATGCTCGTGGTGCCTGGAGTCTTACAGAACAGAAACAGAACAGAATTGCTCCAAAACAACTCTAGTTTTAAGACACAAACAGGAAACAACAATTTTCACTTTACAGAGATGTTCCACAAGATTTGGTGATGAAAAAAAGGATTCTGAGTGACTAACATTTGAAGTTAGACAGCAGTCTGAAAGAAGTCATTTTTATCAGTGTTTCTTCTACACAAACTCATGCAATTTTTTAATGTTTTATGAAGCCCAAAAGAGCCATGCAAGTATTTTCCTCCTGTTTTCACTAATTCCAGAATCAAATGTTGTATCTTGCTCCCAGTTTTCCTGCTCCTAAAGAGCCCAGCTCATCACTGCTGCACAATGTTGGGCTGCTGTCACTGGACTGTCTTTATCACACACATTTCCAGCAGTCCCTGAGTCGAACAATGCACTAATCTCATCCAAATCCTCGTGTGGATTACACTGATCACTGAAGTAATAAAGAGCTTTAACAGTGACTGTAAATTTGGCTTTATTAACTACCCATCAGGGATTCCAGACTTGGGATTTCCAATCCAGATCATGCAACACAAATGTTTGTTTATAATAAACAAATGCAAGCACCAAATTAAAACACTTATCTGGGCATATCATGGACAGTACTAAATGAAGCCTGAATTGACCTCTTGCCTCTGGAGATGATCTCTCCAACACTAAATTAAAAACCAGGAAGGGGGGCAGAAAAAAGGTTCAGGAGCAGATGCTGCCCCTCCATGTTCTGGGAAGCAAACACGTCACTCTGCAGCCCCCATGGGCTGGGACTGCTGAAAAGCAGCAAGTGCAGTTTTAGCACTAATCTGATAAAAAGCCAGAGACACTTATTTCATGTCACTTCCTTCTACCTCTTTTGTATTTATTATGTATTGCTTCTTCTTCAGAGATCCTTCTCCAGCTTTTCTGAATCAGAATAATCCAACAGCTTTCTTTTTGCCAACTTGTATTATTTCATTAAAACCCTCAAAACAAATGAATTATAATGGAAACAAGCTATCAGTAAACTTTAACATTATTTAACAATGTTTAGGGATTTCTATGTACATAAAAATAGAATTAACGCTGTTTGAAGATATGAATTTTTTACTAACTTTACAGATTTCTTCTAATCAGTGCCAAAATCAGATTCAGGGCCTTGAAGTGACATCCCCCAACCCCTTGGATTATGGAGAACACCACCTGTGTGCTCCCCCTCTGCCTCCTAAAAACCTCCTAAAACCTCCACAGCAGACAGAGCTGATACAACCCACTCTCCTGCCCGGAAAAGATGATTGAAATAAGGAAAATACACACAATCCTGCTTAATCACTGTCCACAGTGACTCTTTTAACCTCCCCGTTATTTCTATGCACCCATCTGCTGTTATCCAATTAACATCTCAGCTCTCGTTTGACATCAATAATAATTAGGGGTTTCAGTGGAGAAAATGAGTTCTGCTTTACTGTTCACCAACACCACTTATCTCAAAGCCATACATATTGGCTGACTTTGATATATTTTTGCTCCTGGCCTGTCTCCTGGTGGGAGACTTTCACATTTAGCACAGTTAAGCATGTGAGAGTTTTCTATTAATTCCCAGCATGGGACTTAGACTATGGTATCAAAATCTGACCTTGGAATAAAAGGCACTGAAAGGTCATTTTGACACATTTTCATCTTTCTTCCCTTAATTTTGGCCCATTGTTTTGGGCTGTTTGTGCAATTGTTTTTAAGTCATATAAACTAAAATGTTTCCCTTAAAAAAAAAAAAAAAAACAAAAACAAAACCTCCCAAAACAAAACAAAAAAAGAATTTATTTTCAATGCAGCAACTTATACACCCTTGTGTTTTCACCAGGCTCTGTAATTGGATAATGCCAAGTCACTCTGATGAGATAAACCATAAAGTTCCTTCCCAGGTTTTTGTTTTTTTGTTTGTTTGGTTTTTTTGTTTGTTTGTTTGTTTGTTTTTTTTTAAGAGGCAATTTCTCTCTTACTAGCTTCAATCTCTTCCTTTTTCCATAGTGTAGAATATGACTTCAGACAACAGGAAGGAAGGTTCCATCAGATTCTGCAAACCCTGGATGATGCAGAGGAAGCTCCAGCAGCAGCTTCACCTCAGAGGCCCCCGCCTGACCCTCCCACTGCCGACAAAAAGGAGGCACGGAGGAAAACCAAGAAGATGAAAAGAAAATGCTTCTGGTGGATTTGACTTCCTTAGGCCTCCTTTTACATTTCAAAAGGCACTGGAACAGGAAGAGCTTGAGAGCACAGGCCTGAAATGTGCTATTACAAAATCATTACAAAAGGTAAAGTGTTTAATTAGAGTATCTGGAAAATTGAGCTAATTGAATTTAGTTAAATCATCTCACGGAATAAAGGGGTGTGAAGATGCTCTTTTCAAAAGGGAAGTCTCTTTCAAAAGGAAGCTCTTTTTTTTTTTTTTTTTCCCCCCAAGGACACTTCCATATGCTTTCTAAAGACCTTTTTTCCAATTTCCAAAAATAACTGTTTAAATCTCTACTTAGAAAAAACAACAATAGTAGATGAAGCAAAGCATGTCCCACAGCCTTCAGTTCCTGTTGATAGGCAACATGGACTCAAAGGGAAGAACTTCATTGATCTTTGAACAAACCACATCATCAAGAACAAATTCAGGGAAACCTCTGTTGTTCAAACAAATCTCTCCTCAAAGGAGATAATTCTAATTATTTCACATCCCCACTGACATATTTTCGTTACTGTCATTCTTCTACTACTGAACAGCAAAAACAACGAAAGGAATTTCAGGTTAAGTTTTACTCTGTCCTTTTATTTGTTCATAATCAAAAGCCCCCATTTAGAAGTTTTAGCCAGTGAAGAGATTTCTCTGATCAGGGAATAATAAAACAAGAGAAGATCACAGTAACTCTGGTCCTTAACCCCCTACTCAAGCAAGGTCTAATTAAGTGAATTTGAGTTTTAAGTGTCATCAAAGACAAGAATCCCAAACTCCTTGGGACAGGCTCTTCCAGGTTTTTTCCTAACCTCTGGTCTGAATGTCCTGCACTCTGACACCTTCAAGAAGACCCAGATGGATAATAAGACCTCTCTCCTAAGTCCTCCCTTTTTAGAGACTGGACAAACCCAATTTTCACTGCCTCCCTTCTCAAGGTCCTGCTGCAGCCCACAGGCATCTTGCCCATCTCCCTCCAGTAATCTGATGTGTTTCCTCAACTTGGAAGCCTAAAACTGGACACAATCCCTCCGATGTCATCACACAATTGCTGGATAAAGTGGATTAACTATTTTGGCTCCTGTCTCACTAAATCACTTGTCCAATCTATCCATTTGAAACTGGATCACCATACCAAAATATCCCAAGGAAAGTTTTTTTGGCCTTAAATGTAAGTTGGTTCATGATACAAAATCGACCATTAAACTAATATTCAGTGAACTTATCTGTATGGCACACAGAAAATTATATATGCTGAAGATTTTATCAAGTGTCAATGCAGCAAGTTCTTTCCTCCAGAAGTACTGGAGTTACCAGCCAGCACAGGGAATGCCAATGGAACCCAATTTAGGGCTGATGAAACAACTACTTTACTCCTGAAAACACAGTCACCTTTCCTATGGGGGGCAAAGGGGAAAAGGTTTCCCAAAGCAAGTTGAGTGGAATGCTCTGCAGATCTTTTCTTAGTGACTCTGGGTCAGGGTACTCCATAGACCAACCCCTGCATCCTATTTTTCTAAGTCATCCTGTATTAATTGTGCAATGTTAATTTAAAATGTCTGTACACTTTTTGTACACTTCTGTGGTCCTTGAATTCTTAGGGTTAATTACACATTTGAAAATACATTAAAACCAATTTTGCACAGAAGAATTTTGTCTGGAAGAATTAATTCATTGATTTTTATGGAATTAGTCTTTTAGAAGAAAGTATGCAATATGCCATGGCTTAATTTATCAAAATTCTAGGGGACTGACACATTTAAAATACATTTCCATGTTAAGTTCAGTCAGCACAAAAATGACAGACACAAAATTATCATTATTTTAGAGGCTTTTCTGGAGGAAATTAATTTTTACTAGCTCAAAAAGATGGCTTTAGTGAAACAGAAAAGCTCTCCAATAACAGGCTGTGGGTACAAGGGTAAGGATTAAATTATTGCAGCAGAGCATCACTACACTACATTCCAGTACCTGCACTGCTTATGCTGGTGTGTCAAACAGAATCCATTTTTTGCATTCCTTTCTATAACTGATACCATGAAGGATTTATTATTAAGTTATTCCTTGCATTAAAACAACATTTTAAGACTAATATTCTCTGCTGTGAAGGTATAATAATGAGAAGTATAACAGGAGTAAACCCAACTAGTTTGATAATTGGTTCCATTAAAACATCGGGTTTGCCTCTCTTCTCGTTAATAAGCACAACAAAGCCCGTTCTAAGCACTGCGATCTTGGCTTTGCACACGATGCCTGCGGGATATTGTTAAAGGATCCTGATACGCCTGAATTTAAACCAAGCACGGCGCTTCGGTTCAGCACAGAGCATCAATTCCCGGGGTCAGGAAACCCGTGCAGGACCCGCAAGAGACACCTGTAAGGATTCCAAGGACGGCTCTCCCCACGGGAGCGAACGGCAAGACTGAAACACGTTGAGCTCGGCTCTCACGAGTCTCGTAGGAGCTCGATGGAATTCAGAACAGCAGCCAGGTTTTAATCCCTAATCTCCCGGTGCAAGGCAGCGCCTGGTTTCCCGATTGTCCAGCAGGCTGTTCCCAGCTGCTCTCTCTCCGCCGGGATTTGCCGTGCCCGGAATGCCGTGTCCGGCGCTCCGCGCAGCGCTGCGGGGCCGGCTCAGCGCACCCTCTGCCTTCGTGCCCTCCAACTCACCCCCTCCAACACATCTGCTTCCCTGCAGAGCAGCAATTCCAGCGCTGCTAAGGCCTTGTCCTTCAGGAAGGTTGTCCTGCAGTTTTCCACTTCAGGGCTTCAGCACAACGAGGGGGATTTTTTTTTTTTTTAATTTTCAATTTATTTATTTATTTTTGTCAGAGTAGCAGCGACAGCCAAATTCTGGAATGTGTATTAGATCTGAACAGGGGGGGTTTATCTAAAACACAGACTGAACGCCCTCCTCCCTCTTCTCCAGCTCTGACTACCATGGCCAAAACATGAGCCATAAACAGAACATGAGATATTTTTATGAAGTTTCAGGAGTCAATTACTGATAAACAACATTTAGATCCCGAAAGAAGCGAGCAGCTGCTCTTTGGGAAAAGAGAAATGAATCAAAAACTCATACGCATTTCAGGGAATCGTGCAATAATTTCAGTGAAAATACGGCAGAAGGAAATTATCCCTCCAAGGAAAAAGTATCCTATTTTGAATGCCAGCAGTTATTACCCCCAGTCTGTCACACACAAAAGGCTTTCCACATAAAAGTTTCAAGAGAACATTGGAACAAAAGGCTGTTTGTCACACTGAAAGGTAACAGTGGGGGCGTGTCACGGATGCAGCAGCCAAGATCCATCAGCACCAGGGGGATGCTTAGTTACTGCTCTGTTCAGATTTGACACAAATTTGGATATCCTAGCAACAGAAAACAACTCAAATTCAGGAGTTTTGTAACACATAATTGGAGCATCTTGGTTATATGAAAATGTGATGTGCAAGCATTGGTTTCTCCCCTCTTGTTTAAGATTTTTAAACTCATTTCAGTAATTAATTGCCAATTCCTATAGGAAATAAAAAATTACTAGATACACATTATGCAGTTTATGGTATCACGTTTGGAAAAGCAATAGAAATTGGTAGATTGTTGGGTGATAATAGTACTGGCTACAAAAAATTTTTCTGATTTACAAAATTGCAGTGTAATCCCTAAAACCAGCTCTTAGAATGGGAAAGAAATGTTAGAAATGCAAGTATATTATTAAGCAAAATCTAGAAGTACCCCAACCCCCCCCATAAGTCAATAACAAAAGAAGCCAAACAAACCACAGCCACTTGACAGCACTTGACTACAAAACTACTGTGGGCTTCTGTGAAACATATATTTAGATGACTACTAAAATATGCTATTTATAAAGCAATGTACAGAATGTGGCATATCCCAAAATCACTGTATTTGAAATTGTTGCTTTATGGAGTCAACCTAACTCTCTTTTAAAATTTAAAATGTATTAATAAAATACTGATATTTCTATCATATAACAACAGCTCACGTAGGGCTTCTAATAGTTTTGTGTATTTTGGAAAAAGCCACAAGATTTAGCAATCTTGTCAGCTTAGATCCAAACCGTCTTCCTGATGACGTTCATTCTCTGATGTGTGTTCTGTCCATTTCTAGGCC
This sequence comes from Formicarius rufipectus, assembly GCA_013399695.1. Classification (NCBI taxonomy): domain Eukaryota; kingdom Metazoa; phylum Chordata; class Aves; order Passeriformes; family Formicariidae; genus Formicarius; species Formicarius rufipectus. Next base: position 2,658,034 of record VXAU01003238.1, on the reverse strand, counting down.
CTTTCAATGTGATGTTATCTTTTTCAAGAAAATGGGACACTTTTATTAGGTTTCAGGAGTCAATAATCAACACAATTTATATTAAAAAGGAAGCGAAAAGCTCTTCTTCAGAAAAAAAGAAGAATGAATGGGAAACTAATAGGCATTTTATGGAATCATTCTGCAGCTTTTCCAGGGAGAACAAGGATTTTAATTTGAGTACTGAGAAAAGAAAGCTGAAGCTTTTAGCTAAACCATGAGTATATTGGAATATATGGGATTCTCCAGGCATAACATTTCTTCAAAGAGTTCCAATGGTCATTATTTCCCCACACAGAAAGCTCTGGAGTAGCTCTGCTTAACAGAGCACATAGTTTTCTTTCTGACAGAATCCTTGTGTGCACAAGAGTGTATATAAATATTGGCCAAAACCTTCCCTGTGTGGTGTAGGGACACTTATTTCATCGTGCTAAACTGGTATTGTGAACAAAATCCAGCTTGGGGAAGGCCTAAAGGAAACCTTTAAGTTGTAGATGGGAGATTTATGATATTTCTGCTTACCTAACCAAGCCAAGACTGAGAACAAGAACTCCTGTGCTCTGTCTGCTTTTATGTTTCAGCTCTGTAACTCCTGCAGGAGGACTGGGCTGCATCACAATGACCTCCAACTAAAAGTCTAAAATTCATAAGGTATTCAAGATAAAGCCTGAATAACCAATTTCAGACAATAAACGTGCCCTTTCCCACAAGTTCAGAAGCACTTCCACAGCTAGAAACAGTCGAGGTTTTGTGGTTTTTCAAGTGTGAAAGCAACCCAGCAGCTGCTAAAGCCTCCAGGTGCTAAACCAGCGCAACGCAGGCAAGAGTGGCATTTAAACAAGTCTGCTCTGCAGTAGCTGCAAAGAGCCAAATGACTTTTCCACCACCCAACCCTTCTCCTGAAGGGATTATTTCCTTCTGAGCCTGACTCTGTTCAGTAATTACATGAAGCCAGCACAGGCAGTCACCAGCTGGGCACAGGCAGCACCTTCCCTTTCCCTCCAGCTGGCACTGACAGCGAGAAAAGGTCAAAGCAACCATAACCCAAAATCCTTTTCATGCCTTCTCTGCCAACAAGCTCCAAGATTCTGAAAAGGACACCTGAATATGAAAGTTAGCCTGCTTAACCCTGCCAGAAAAGCAAAATAAACTCGGGTAAGTAAAATGTAGTGATCTATCAGGTGCGAGGCATTTCAGCTTGCACAGGTCTTGTGTGTTGTAACCATTGTGTTTGTCAGTATAACATAACACCAGAATTGCTTGCCACAGCATTCTCAAGTTGGAGAAAATGATACTGCAGAAGGTACTAAAGACACTTGAGATACTCAACAATTTAGTAACAGATTTAAGAATCTAAAGAGTAATCTCCAGTTCTCATGGAAATTACACATTTATTCCCACCTGAAACATCACTTGTGTCTGTGTAACATCAGGTGCCTTCTCTGCCTGCAGCTATTCCATGTCCCACCTGTACCTGCAGAGTTCACAATCCTTGCAGCAACTGCAGCTCATCTAAACATGCTGCAGGACACAATTCCTGCTTCATTTGGACAAGGTGAGCCAGTCAGGCTTTCAACAAAGTCTGACCCTCTCAAGCAGTTTTAAAGCAAACCTGAAAACTAACCTGGTGAACTAAAGGTAGTACAGAGCTTGAAAAGAAGCTTGTTTTGCCGGTTCTTTCTGAATGGAAAAGACTATTCAAACAATTTCTTCACATGTAAAAGACTACTTTGTTGAGAGGTTTTTCTTCAGCTGTAAAAAACCCCAATAATTTATTGAAATTTTGCTGTGGAAAAACTCCTAAAAATGCCCAATAAACACATACACATAGGTAGTCATGAGCATAATTATCATTCAGACAACTGCATTTCAAAATTTACACTGAATTTGATCTTTTTAGGTTAAAACAGCTGGGGAAATTACAGTAGATGAGAGGGCAAAGGAAAAAAGAAACAGATTTTCCAAGCCATTTCAATTTACTGCAACCAGCTTGTTTCCTGATGAGGAGGATCTGTCATGCAGGATCACTACAGCTTCATTTTGCTTCTTCATGTGCTGGTTGTGGCATCCAGAAACACTCCTTCATACACTGATTAAATCACCCCTGGCACTCACACCTGGTTTCCCTTGTCACACAGAAAACCTTTGCAAATGCTGCAGAGAACTGGAAGGGTCCCTGGTTGTCATTCCCAACCATTCCCTGTCCTGACCACGAATAAATGCCCTTGGGTCACACCTTCACCACCACCAGGCACAGCCCTGACACAGCTGAGACCTGCAGATGTGCCAGCAGGGAGCTGGAGAAGAACCACTGGCCAATATTTCCTCTGAAGAGCTCAGGGATTAGGAGACTCATCATTAGGAGGCTCATGCTCTGCCTGGCAATGAGTTAAAACTGTTATTCTGCTTTTCCAGGAATAAAGAGCAGGGAAGCACAGCACAGTGTAAGAGACGTGCAGGGAACCTCTTGGGGCCAAAGCAGTCAAGTAAATGATCCTCTTGATTTTACAGAATGATGCCAATCTCTAAAGACAAAGAATTAATGTACATCTTCCCGTGAGCACTGTCAGAAGGGCAGGCTCCAGAATTCCTCCTGTTCTCACAAAGTCTATATCCAGAGGAGCACTCATGAGATGTGTATTTATCTAAATCAATTGCAGAATGTTGGCCTTGACTGTTACTCTCAAACTGTGGAATCTCCACAAAAAAAAAATCTCAGGTGTGTGCTTTGTGCCAGCACATCCTCAGGGATGTTCCCATCTGCCAGTTTTTTAATCTAAGTTAGTCAGAATAGCTTTTTGGCTTGTTCTACTTTGTTTTTTGGTTTTGTTTTTTTTTTTGTTTTTTCAGTTTTACTCAGACAAACCCACTTAAGATTAGTGGAAACACTGGTTTCAGTGTACTCAAGTGTGCCCTTTGTGAAGGTTTGTGAAACATCCTTCTTTTTGCCCATATCAGTTAATTTTGGATTTCTCAGCTGTCCTTTTAGAGAATACACAAATGTTACAACGGTACTTCAAAAGACACTACAGTGGCACAGCTGAATGAAAAAAGTGTAAAGCTTGAGACCTTTTATTAGGAATTGTAAAAAAAGTTCAGAAACAAGGACTTACCAAATCCTATATTCACATTTTTTCAGGATAGCTATAAAATGAGTTTCAAAGCATTGAAAGTACATTAAAATATTACTCACTATGAGGGGATCTCGTCCCATGGCAATAACAGTTCTGTTCACTGTACGTAGTAACTGCACCATTATTTCTTGAATATGCTGAGAAGTTGAAGCCTGTAAATGAAAAAAAAAAAAAATCAGAGTTTTGGTATTAAAATCATATCTCTTGCTAAAGAAAGAAGAAATCATATATTTCCATGTTGACAGTTCAGGCTGGATAATATAACAGCGCTATTGCAAGAGCAACACTAATTCTTCTTCCTCACACTGCTCCTTAGTTCCAGCAATTCCAGTGGAATACTCATTCCAAGGGACACAGCCCAATTCCAGCCTCATCCACTCCACAAGAGGTTTTTGATTCAAACAGTCCCTTCCCATCCCTCACTCAAGGGACTGGGGTTCTCCCAGTAACTGAACACCCAGAGCTCAGCAGCAGCACCCTGCTAACAGCTGACTGGGGCCAATCCTCTCCTGGTTCTCCACCTCTGTCAATGCCCACAGGGCACTCCAGAGCTCAGGAATATTCTCAGTATTGCAGTCACCACTTACAGAGTTTTAAAGAACAATCTTCATTTAACTCAGAGCTCTGAGAGGGCTCAAGTGACCAGGGGCAGCTCTTTGGCCCCACCACCCAAGGGCTGCTCTGGTTGCCTGAAGGACATTTGATTATTCATTATAAAACATGGAGAATATGGGAATAATCTTATATTCATCACTTTGACTGAGCTTACTCTGATCACTAGACAGCCTGGACAACCAGCATGCAACAAAGAAAGAAGTCTAAAGTGATTTCTGAAAGAAAAAGCTGTTCAGTTTGTGCCAAGAAGGGTCAATTTGTTGGCAGATACAGAACAGAGAACAGCACAAGCACAGCAGCCACGGGGACTCCTTCATGGTTTAGGTGGCTGAGGTTCAGTAACATCCCAGGAGAAACTGCTTCTGACTCTTTTTCCTCTGAGACATCCAACATTTTCACCTTTTTGCTCCTGCTCCATCCTGGATCAGGCCACCACCTTTTACAACAGGGACCTCTCTCATATCCAGCAGTTTATTTACTATTACATTTCGCCTTCTTTTGTCCTCTGACACTAAATCACAAAAGCTTAAGTGATGTCACCTGTCACAGCATTTCAGAAGTCAGTATGTTCTATAAATGAACAAAATACCCACAGAATAATTTGAGATTTGTGTTTTCTTTCCTACAGTTTCTCTGGTATAGTCCCATATTTATAACAAGAGCACACCTGACAGTGGCTGCACAGAAGACACGTTTGTTGTTGTTCTTACAAGACTATTTACCATTATAATTTAAAACAAACAAACAAACAAACAACAACAAAAAACCCCAGCCAAAACCTATAAACTATGCAGCACCACTTTGCAAAGGGAAGTAATTTGTTCATTAGTTTCCTTCCTTTTTTTATTTTTTTTTTATTTAAAAATGAGGGCCTGTATAATCTACCTGCCCTTCCACATTTCAGGGTGCACTACACCATTATTAGTAACAGTTCAGGACATCACATAATGGGCTGGAACATTCCCTCTCCTGGAAAAAGTATTCCATATGCCCAAGCATGGAGAGCTTGTTTTGTGCTTGACCTTTGAATTTTCAGAGAAACATTAGCAAATGAATTAAAATGGTTTCTTTATGAAACTGAGAGTCCCTTTCTTCTTGATAATCTAAGAAACAATAAGGCACTCAATACTGACATTCCTAAATTAACAAAAAGTGTTTTCACACATCATCTACACACAAGATTTCAGCTTTTATCTTACAGTTTCTAGCTTCAGAAGGCAGTCTAACAACCCACTGCAACATGTGCTTTCTTAGATCATATTCCTCTTCCCAGGGATGTCATGGTAAAATTCACTGTCATTTGGCTTCATTTGATTAAATATAACATTTTTCCAGCAGCTAAATTAACAACTTTCACCATTTATAAATGCTGCCTTTGAAAACATGAATTGATTATTCCATTTAATGGAGTATGGTCATCAAAAATGTGTGCATGTCTTCCCCCTTGGAAAGGGTTTGCCAGATGAGCAAGGCATGGAACAAGCAGAGCTGACACTGGTGGGCACCTCAGCAGTGGGGTGTCCCCTCCTGGAGCTCTGCAGGACCATTGCTGGGGTGAGGGGGTGGCACACACTGGTACACAAACCAGTTCTTAGAACAAGCAAACCAAACCAAACCAAATACCTGGGCAGGGTAGCAGCAGTTACTGTTTGATTAACTTTCATCTTCTCTTTAAGTTTCTAACAGGGTTGGGACAAAAATAGCAATTCCATTGTCTCAGGGGTCAACCACACACTTCAGAGCCTGATGGAGGGATCATTTGTGGGAGAGTGACCACTTGGAGCTGTGATGTTACACAGCCTGTACTTGAGATAGCCACTTGGAGAATCCCCTTCTGTCCAGTCATTCAGCTGTCCCAGCTGTGTCCCCTCCCAAAGTCCTGCCCAGCTCTGCCCTCCCTCCATGGGGCACAGAGAGGGAGAAAAAGCCTTGGCACTCTGCAAGCCCTGCTCAGCAATCCCTGAAATTCTCATTGCTGCATTAACAACACTGTTTGGGTCACAGCTCCTTAACACAGCCCCACAGGGGAAATGAGCTCTGCACAGACCACAGCCAGTGTGTTCACTCCCTGGTGCCCCCAGGGCTACAACTGCATGTTCCCCATTGGACATATGTACAAATTAAGGCACATATAAAAGATAAAGTTGCTTGGGCTTTTTTTTAAACCATAGTTCATAATCATGCATTGTTTTGACTGGATATCTGCAGAAGATTTTAAGGTAACAGGATTTAAATGAACATGCAAATTCCCTGACTACGTTCCTTTAAAATGCTCTTTAGCCCCGTAAGTTGGGCAAATGCTTTAAAAAATTTCTGTACAATTCCAAAAGGTTTCCAAGCTTGTTTGCCAATGTTTACTAAACAGCTTCAAATGCAATGCTGACAGTGACTGACCTGGTGCGCAGAGCAGGAAAAGATTCTTCTTCTCTCTTGTACTTAGTCTCAACCAGGATTACATTTTAGATTCCAAGTGAAAGTGTTCATCATATCTATAAATAAGAACTTGTTCCTCTATTTTAAGATGCATTGTGTCTCAAATTGGAGATAAAGTCACCTTATGAAGGACTGTCAGATTGCACATACCAAAGCTGTAAAGAGGGAAAAGGGTTGTGGTTTTAATTTAAACAGAAGCAAGAGGTCAATGATTTCAGCATGACCTTCATCAAGGACTTCCTGCGTTTCACAGGTGCTCAAAGCACAGTCTCAAGCTACGAAGCCAATTTGAGGCAAGATTCAGTCAAAACAATGCCATCTATAACCAAAAGTTGTTTGCTGCAGAGGAAATGTAAAATCAAGCATTAAGCATCTCACAGAAATGCCCAGCAATGTCTGTCTATTCATAAAAACAGAGTCCTTAACATAAAGCAATGTTTTTAAGAACATCCCTGCTACCTGCAGAACCCAGGCAGCAGCTGAGGAACACGGCGTTTGAAAACAAGGATCTGATGATTCACATGTTCCCACTTGCCAAAAAATGTGAGACAAAGCACTATAGCAGAGTTGGCAACATGAAAATCTCTTTTTCTTTGATAAAGGAAATGTATTCTTCAAAAATGTTGCAGCTGCTTCAAAGATCCCCTCACAGTAGAAATTTCGATCCCTTGAGACACAGAACAACTATTGCTGCTTCTTCCCTGTCCTTTGCATATGTTTTGTTTCTGGGGAGTTTCACAGAATAAATCAAAAGCAAAAGTATCAAAATTAAGTTTAAAAAAAGTTTTAGACACTAATCCAAAAATACGTTTCTCTACTGAGTTGGGAAAGGCAGAAGAAATATGGAGATGTTGTTACTGTTATCAATATTTTTAAGTGATTCTGCTACTAAAGCCTGAAGTTTTCTCCTCCAGCAGGTCAAATCATCAATTTTCTTAGAAAGAGGCTGAGAGTTACAGGAAATGAGTTGTTGAATAGAAAATTACCTTCGTCTCAAGGCTGAAGTGCAGTCCCGTATGAAATAATTTGGTTAATTGCCAAAACAACTCTCTGCATCTACATGACACTGAATAAAGGCATTCTGAAGGACACTGCCTGAACAATAACCCGGCCAGAAAACGAACCTTTTCCTTTTGCCTACAAAGTATTTACCAGTGTGAGTTTGTAGCCCTCAAACAAGACTTCTCACTTCAGCTGGAAAGCAAACGTGTTCCACTCCAGAGAACTTGCCCTGGCTCTTACAGACAAATGGCTCTGTGATGCCTCTGGTGTTGCTGCACTGAAGGTGTTCTCTTCCTTTGCTCCTCTTGCCTCCTTCCCAACTGTCATCTCTAAAGCAGATTTTTAGTACTGAAGCAGGATCAGTGCTCAGCTAAAAAAAAACAGAGCATGACCCATAGATTGTCTGTCAGGGAAATTAAAAACTGGTAGTGACAGTCACACCTTTGCTGTTGCAGTTACATAAACCACTTACATTTAATGACATGGACCTCAGTATGTTCTGAGATCTCTGTTGTCTCTGATCAGCAGCTGCACTGCCAGAAGGCATGACAGGGCATGCACTTTTTACAACAGAAGCATCTTGTTCCTTGGTTCTTCCAGCTATTCTCTAATGTTTCTTGTATTCAGGAATATGGTGCCTGCAGAGGACTTGGCATGTCCTGATTCCTCTGCTGGATTTAAACCCCCTCCAAGGGGCTTTTCTCCTAATCCCAGAAATGCATCAGCATTTCCTGCAGACTGCCACCCAAGCATCTCACAGTGAATCTCCAGTTTACCTTCTTTAAAAGACACCATTGAACTCTTTGAACAGCCATCAGTGTATTTGGGCTTCCCAAAGGCATTTGTTCTCAGTTCTCAGCAACTCCTCTGCTGCTCTGTGTACTGTTTTCACTCACAACAAGAAGAGTTCCTGCTGCTGAGGACAGCCACTGTTAAGTTTGAAAATAGCCCTAATTTATGGAGTAGACACGTAGAAAGCATTATTCCATCCTGCTTTCTGCCTGGGTTGTACCTTGCCAAGGACACAACATCAAAGCAGTTTATATTACAACCTCATGAGCTGATAACTTCCATTTTTGCCCTATTGTGCTTTTAGCTTTTCTCTTAAGAAATCCATTTGAAATTCAAGTGTTCCAATACCTCCTTAGTATCACCTTGTACTGATCCCTCCTGGAGTGCTTACATCTAAAACAAGGAGGAAAATAGCTCACAATACACAGGAAAAGATTTCCCTGTGCAAACAGATGAACCCAAGAAAGTCACTGCAAGGATTTCATTACTGGGAAATGACCCAAAGACCTACAGTGAAAAACTACTAAAATGACAACTTGCCTTTATCCAAAGTCTGCAAAGTCTTGTTTCAGAAAATACAGTTAAGGAAAAACCAGCAGTTATTCACAGGAGAAATTATCACTTTCCTAATAGAATTAATTATGAGTTTTTCTCAGGATAAATTCTTCAAATTATTGAGAACCTTCCTTGAATAATCCATTGCCCATTAAAAAAGTGAGTAACTAAAAAAATCATTTCAATATTCTCAGAAATGGGAAAAAAACCAACCACCCAGATACAATTTCTGTAATGCTCCAAAATTTCCAGAGCCTGAGAAGGAAAATAAAACTGCAAGTGAAATACACTAAAGAATTATGTGTTTTACACAGAAGTTGTTGAAAGTGGAAACCATACTTACAACATTTATACAGTGAAAAGTATTTGTTTCAGAAACTACAAGGGTATAGTTATAAAAGAAACCAGATAAAATTTGAAATTTATTCTGACTCATTAGAATAATCATTGAATCATGCGATAGTTTGGGTTGGAAGGGACCTTGAAATGTCACCTAATCCAACCCCTGTGATGAGCAGGGGCATCTTCAACTTGGTTGGGTTGCTCAGATTTCAGTACTTCATCTTCAATCCTCAACTGCCCTTTAATTTAAGTTTATGAAAAATAGGAGAAAAGTTCAAATTTGCCACTGACTTGTATTAAACATTTAAATGGGATTAATCCTGATCAATAATTTACCACCTAATCAGCTCAGGCTTACTACAGACTTGGGCCATCTCCATCACCATCAGCACTCACAGGGTCTTGACAGCTCAGCACCTCCAGGACACTGTGGAGTAATTCAACACAGAACTTCTTCTCTTGGACCTGGGGCTGCTGCTCGTCCCTCTGTTCCAGCAATTCCTTCAGCTCTTTTGTAATCACAGGGAGTAGAATGTCCCTGCATTCTGAAAGAAAGCAAAAGACCTTAGGAACAAATATCCCTCAAATCCCACTGGCAAACAAAGCCTCCTCCAAAGGGGGAACCACAGGGGCTTCAGCAGCTGCTGCCCCTTCCAGCGTGGACTTGTCCAGCTGCCACTTGTGCCTCAGCAACTCCTGAGCTCCTGTGACATCTCCATAAGTCAACAGCATTTCCCACTTACCAAACCAACAACTTCCCCATGAAAACCCTTTGTTGCAGTGGAATCCTGAGGGCTGCTCAGCTTATCCCAAACACCTGGGGGCAAATTACACACAAAGCACCTGAAAATAAGCAGTGTTTAAGCAGGGACAGAAAAATACTGTACTCTTTCTTTCTGAAAATAAGACACAAGCAGCAACAGAACCGTTGATGTGCATCATTTCGAAGCATTCCTTCCAAAGGCACGTGCAAGAATGCAGACTCTAATGCAGGGCCCATCAAACCTGTGAGAGCAAGAGCTGTGCACACATTCATCCTTGTTTAAATGTAAGGAAGATGGCAAATATTCAGTCCTATTCCAATCTCACAAATACACCCACTTTTTAAGACAGAGGTGCTTGTAGGAAATGTAAGAGGACAAGATACACAAACCTGAAATCACTTTGATGAGGTAATGTCTGTCTAGGAATAAAAATACAGCAGATTTCTGTTCTAATTTAATTGAGATGTGCCACAGAGTGATTTAAGGATCAACTTGCTTGTACTATGTAATTACAGAGTACAGCACAACAGTGTGAATAATGCTGAGTAGATACTTCAAAGATTTGTTATATTTATGAAAAAATAAGCTGGGAAGAAAACAGAGCTAAATATGGCTTGAAAGGTTCCACCCCAGAACGATATTTGTTTAGAGCTCCAGAAGCATTCCCAACACAGACAGTGAGCTGAAGCTTTTAAACATTTCCACTCAACTGGTTTCTACTGCTAAAAATTCTTGTCTGTCTCAGGAAAAATTAGCAGATCATCTATTGGATACTATTTTGTATCAATACCACACATTAGAGTTTCTGAAAAAAATAGAACAAAAAATAAAAAATTAAACAACAACAACAAAAAAAATAGAACAAAACTAGAAAGGCTCTAAGTTACTGCAAATAAAAATGAAAACGTGGATTTTTATTTTAAGAATGATTAATGCACCTGTACCTGCACATTCAGTGAGAGTTGATAAACAAGTGCAGTGTGAGATGTGGTGAAACTGTATCCACTGTGATACAAAACAAGCCAGGGGCTCAGAATTCCCCCCAAATAAGGGTGCTGGTACAGGAAGACAGGAAAATAAGGAAGGGAGGAAAACAATGAAAAGTAGATTATGAAAGTCTGAATTTTGCAGATCAAGGAAAAGAAGCCATCCTGGTAGATTATTCTTGTTTCAAGTAACAGCTCCAAAGCACACAGAGCCAGGAGCTTTTAATCACACCTGAGGAGCAGCACCATTTCTTGCCTCACAAACGATCTCTACTCTGGTAATGATTTCTACAGCATTATGCCAAGCTACAGGAGAAAGCTTATTCAATGCCTAAATTACAAACTCACTGGTAAAACAGCACTCAAAGAACACATATCAACACAAGGGCTGCTGGAAGAGCAGCAGAAAACAGAATTTCACATGGATTACAGGTCCTTTAAGTGACCAGTTCTGCACACAGATGCCTCCTGCACTTAATTGTTCTTGATTTGTTCACACGAACCACTTGCAACACCTAATTGCAAATGCAACACTTGCAGTGCTATTGGCTTGTTGAGCAAAAACTAAACCAAAGAATCATCATTAACAGTGGTCAAAGTTACATGCAAGACCTTAAAGACTTGCTGCAATGTCACAGCACTTTTTAAAATAAAGGGTTTACATATTCACTCAAAAAATAAGTAAAAGTGGTAAATTAGATTATTACCTCCCTACTCTTGAAAAAGCTGGAAAACAAGTTTTAGTTCTGTTTTCAGAGCAATCTGTGGAAACTGGCTGAGGGTTATTCAGGGGGGAAATGTCTCATGGTATAATCACTTCAGGATTCATTTATCAAAATATTTCAAGTATATTAAGATACATTTGGCACACAGCATTTCCTGCTAACCCAGTTCCATTTCATGGTGGTTATGAGAGAGGCACAAGTGTATTAGTCTGTTAGTGGAGGATGGCACACATTGAACACATTTTTAGGGGGGTGGGATGAAATAAAACAAATGGATTTACAAGCCAAGTGAGCAGTTCAGGCTGGAAATAAGGAAATGCCTCTTCTCCTGAGGACTGTGAAGCTGCAGCACCCCCAGGCTGCACAGCCTCTGTCCTTGGAGGATTTCAAAGACCAGCTGGAGCAACCTGGTCTGACCAGAAGCAGAACATAATAAATAAAGTGCCACAGCACAGCAAGAAATGTATAGGAGATTGTGAGATCTTTGGAAAATGAATAGGGACTCTAAGAAAGGAGGAACAAAGATGCATCTCCACGTGTGTGCCTGCACATTGTCAATTCTGACATTTTTAGGGTCTGTCACTTTTTCACCCATAGAATCCCACATCAAGGTTTCCTGTATCAGAAGAGATGATATCAAACTCATTACTCTGAAGACAGAAAAAACCTATTTCTTGTCATGTTAATCCATAGATTTGCACAGCATCTCTAGAGGGGCACAAAAACTGTTTCGCATACATGAAACCTGCATGACAACACACACACAACACCATTTCTCTTTTCTGACACCCACTTTTGCCCCACCCCTGTGTTCCTTTCCAGATTTTCTAACTGTGTGCAAGACAAGCTGAAGGACTGATTTATCACACCTTAAGCCCCCATCTTCCCTGTAGGATTGTGGATCCAATACACTAATCAAACCAACCTGTCTTCAGTTATATATATACACATATATATGTGTGTGTATGTCTACACATGGCAACATTTTGCGTCACAAATTCTCTGCTCTAAACCTGTTGTGGATAAAATACACTTTTTCCAAGGCTGCATAACTATTACTTCAGTCTGCAACAGGCACAGGAACAGCTAAAACTAAATCCAGCATGAAGAATCCAACACACTCAACCTTTGACTGATCTGCAATGATTTGTGGGAATACAGATTCTAAATCAACAGCAGAGAAATTTAGCTGGCAACTCTTTTCCCTTAACTACCATTCTTAAAAACAGTGCCTTTAAAACATTTCCACTTCAAAAAACATCAGTAGGGTGTGCTATGGTAACAGGCCTGCTCTTAACAGTCAGATTCAAAGTCCCATCAAATTTTGTGACATCTCAGGCACTTTCCACCTCTCACAAAGAGGATGGAATGTTATATGCACTTACCAGTTTCACATCTGCCAGGATAAACATACTTACTGCTCTCACTCCTCCAAAATAATATCCAGCTCAATTTTCAAGCTATGAAGATGTCCCTTTGAACTGTCTGACAGCCAGCAAATATAAAATTTCCCTTTGGGTAGCGTTTAAAGTTACAGGAAGCAACTGGATAATAAACCCCTCTACCTAATGAGCTTTATTTCAAAAGGAAAGTACTAGTAGGCTGAGCAAAGCCATTGATCAAGAGGAAATCTGTGTTTTAGCTGCAGTCTTTTTGAAATTTTTATTCAGATTGAAATATAAAGCCGAAGCTTCAGGGCAGACATTATGGGTGCATTAATCACTCCATTGCATCTGACTTCACATGCCAGTGATGCTCATTTGATCAGCAATCAGGAAGCACAGGAGAAATCAGGAGTCACAAGTTGAGCTGGGCACCTTGAAGAGGTGTGGGAGCAAATGTGGCTGAATCAAACCCAGCTCCGTGCCAGGGCTCAGGGGCCAATTGGAGTTTCCTCTCACGATGCAAAACACCTGCTGTTGTCCAGAACTCACTGAAAAATGGCACACATATTTTGGTGAAAAAAAAATAGGTCTTTGATATAGTTTGTCTTCTGAATTTGTCTTCTCATACACAGAGAAAGTTTAGCTTCTTGCACAGCCCAACTTTTCCTGTTGTACTGAGAGAACAGCTGAGGCAGAAGGTACAATTGATTTCCTCCAGTTCTAAGAGCTAATTACTCTGCCAGCTTCAGTACTCCCAGTTGTACTTTGCAGTATAAATTAAAATTTGATCCATGCTGGATACATACAGAATCTATTAGGAGGACTTAACATATGCAGCTGGGCAATTATTTACAGTGCATTTTCAGAAGGGAACAATGTTGAAGTGTCAAGCTACATGGAAATGCAAGCACTTTTTAACTAGGCTTAACTTTCCTCTTTAAAAAAAGAAAATTGTCATTGATATTACTATGAAAAAAAAAATCAATATGTTTTAGTAATCAAATTATTTTTTTGTGCTACATTATTTGGTTAAAATTAAGGCCATATGACTGTTTTGTGACTGGCTCCTAGATAAACTCAGCTTGTTAACACAGGAAAATGACTTAATTACATAATGTACTTCTGTGACACTATTCATAACGAGAAGCACAAGAGAATTAATTAGGTTTTATAAGATCCCTACTAGTTAAAGCCATCCCATGTGAGGATGCACTTCCATATTCTCAGGAATACATAAAGTTAAAGCAAGTGTAAAGATGAGTATTTGTAGCAAGGAAACCCTGGTCTCAGCCTGAGTCTGCAGGGGGACAGGTAAACAGATTTGTCTTTGTTTCTTTGAAAACTTGGCTAAAACTATTTCAATAAAACATTATTAAAAATGCAAAATCCTTCTACCATCTTGAGACAAAGAAAAGTTCATTGAGTCAGTATATAAACTCCAGGTTGTAATACTAAGGTGCCATTGCAGAAGTTAAGTAAACAGAACAAGCAAAATACTTATTTGAGCATCAGAAAGTCTTTAGCCTGGGAAAAGAGGAAAAGAAAATCATGGAAAATAGTAGTAGAGAAAAAATAGTCAGAGTAAAATTTTATGTTGCACTATTTGATGATGCAGACTCATCACTGAGGGCACCCTCAGCAAGTCCACAGGCAGTACAGAGTTGGGCAGCAGTGCTGATGTGCTGGGTGGCCCTGGGGACACAGTCTGGCCAGGAAGCACCATGAGGTCATCCAGCACATCAGAGAACCCCCACCACAGGAACTCCATCCTTTGGGAGGCGAAGGAGGGAAGCAGGTGGGAGAGCCCCCCTGGGTTCTGCTTCTGGGGGCACCTCTGTCACACAGCCCCACCAGCTCTGGCTCTGCGGAGGGGTCTGCACAGCATGGAGCCCTCGAGGGGGCGAAGCCACCTGCATGAGGAGGCTCATTGAGGTGATGTGCCATCCAGGTCCTGTGCTCCAGCCGGGGGAAGCGGGGCTGGAAAAATGCAGAGCAGAAAAAGGCCCTGGAGGTGCTGGTGACAAGGACAGAACATGAGCCAGGGCATGGCCAGGTGGGCAGGGAGGCACCTGGCTTGGAGCAGGAATAGTGTGGCAGCAGGACTGGGCACTGCTGGGGCACCTCCAGTTCTGGGGGCAGTTCTGAGTCCCTCACTAGAAAAAAAAGACACTGAGGGGGCTCAGCCTGGAGAAAAGAGGGCTCAAGGGGGACCTTCTGGCTCTGTACCACTCCCTGACAGGCTGCAGAGAAGTGGCTATTGCTCTCCTCCCTCAAATAACGAGAGATAAGATGAGCAGAAACTGTCCTGGGGGTTTCCAAGCACTGGCACAGCTGCCCAAGGCAAGGAAGAGTCCCAGACCCTGGAGGGATTTGAAAGATGTGTGGATCTGGAACTTGGGGACATGGCTTAGGGGCAGACTTGGCAGTGTGAGATTTACAACTGGGCTCAATCTTAATGGTGTTTCCCAACCTAAATGACTCTGTAAGTCTATGATTAAGCAACTCACATACCCACATCTCCTGCCATGCCCTAAGAAATCTCAAACCAGATGAGGGAGAGACATGGAGGGGAGCAGACACATATTTAAGTACCAGCTGCTTTCTTTACTGCTTGATAAATGAGTGAGAACATTGCCAATATTTATTCTTCCTTAATGTTCCAAAGCATGAAAAAAACCCAAGAACTCTGACTTTTTTTTTCTAGCTGCCCCAAACTTTATTCAAACACGCAAAATTTCAGCACACAGTTTGCCCATCCTGCATTTTCCTCATCAAGCTCTGTCAAAAGACAGAGTATTGTACATATTTATCAGCCCCAAATTCCAGAAGACTTCTGGGAGAAGTTCCCTGGCAGCACCTTCCTCAATAAGGGCAGGTAGATTCGTTCTCAGAGATTAAGCAGTTACGGGGGTTTTATTTTGGGTTTGGTTGAGACTTTTTAACCTCTCTATTCACCTTATTCTCCTTCAGGAGACATCTAATGATTTCTTATGTACCAGGTAAGTGACATTCACACTCCTAAGTCATTAATGTAATAATGTCATTAAAAAAGACATCTGGGTCTCCTTCAGCAAAAATCACAGACGGGCTTCATTCCTGAATGCTTCGTATGTGCAGCCAAAATGGTAATAAAGATTTAACACCACTTCGGTCTCCCTTAGGAAACACTCCTCTTGATTCCCTGGCTTGCCTGTAGTCATATCCATCTGTTAGGATGGCTTCCTGCCCACTTAAAGACTGGCATGCCAATGGAATAAGGACATAGGTGTCATCTGAATACAGATTTAGAACAAAGCCTTAAAAATAAAGCCAGTGAACAACATTCTTTCAATGAGGAGAGACTTCTGATGGCAGTCAGTGCTCAATTAAAGACAGTGTTTCTTCACAGAGGACATCTGTCCACAGCTGCAGTGATCTTCCTGTTCAAAGCCTTCCCTTTCTGCCATTTGCCATTTAACTCTTTGCTGGGAGCCTAAATTTTAAATTTAAAACTGAGTTTTTTGAATTTAAATTTTGAATTTGAATTTAAAACTGCGTGTATTTTATTTATTGCTACATCTGAGTTCCAATTTCCCAGTCCAGAGCAGGAAGGGCACCACGGGTCACTCGCAGCCTGACAGCACTGTGAGATGTACATTCCTTTTTCCTCCTGGGACCTGCTGTTCCCAGAGAGGAAAGAGGAACCCCGTGGGGTCAGCACACACATTCAGTGGCAGCAGGGTACGGGTGGCACTCCCAGCCCGTCCCTGCCGCTGGGCACAGCTGGGGGGTGGCTGCTGTCTCCAGGTTCCTCCACTCCTCATGCCAGCCGAGTAGTGCCAGCTACTCCAGGGCAGCCACAACTCCTCACGCTGCCCCTGCTGGAGCCAAAACAGCCTTTTCAGCTTTCAGTGCCTTTTGCAGCCCACTGTCATTGCAGGCTGCCAGCCTGGAACACAGGTTTGTCAGCACATCCTCTCTGGCACTCTCAGATCCCTACAGTCCGCCCAACCCAGGCCATTCTGTGATTCCAGGAATACTGATGAATTCCAACTTGCTTCCACATTTCATTTAATTGACACACAATGTGTGTCATCAACTACTGTAATATGCCTTTGTTCTCCCTTTTCTGCTTGAATTATTTGTAAACCAAGTTCTACACATACATTTAGAGGTTTGTTCACCTAATTTGATTAACAGTTCCCTCTGTATAGAAAGATTTCTTAAAAAATGCAACTAAAAAATGCTATGATTGGTCAAGTCCAACAAAAAGTTACCAGGAGCAAAATGAGCATGTCACCTACTCCTCCATAAACAGAAGTAATGACTTTAATCTGCATATGCTCATCACAAATATATGCAGATAAAAGCCTAAAGACGAGCTTATGCCATTCTTATTCATATCAAAGTATTGCAGGAACAGAACTGGCAAAAAGTGAATACAGGATCTGAAGTGATGGTTTAAAGATAATGTACTATTGAAAAAAACAAAACAAAAAAAAAAACCAACCAAAAAACCTACAACTAAACATATAAAAAAGTTAAATACAAAAATCAAGACTGAATCCCCAGGAAAAACTGTGCTTCTGTAGAGAACCATTTTAAAGAAATTTCTGAACAGTGAGTAATTTCAATTTTTTGCCAGGAGCTAAAAACAGGGGAGTCATGTGCATGAACAACCTCCCATGTTCAAACATTCTAAAATGTTGACAAACTGTGTTGAAAATGGTGCAGGAAGAAAAATCAAAGAAAAAAAAAATCAAAAAAGAAAAAAACCTTTGGCATAAGTAATCACAGCAACAAACCTTCAAGACAATAAAAGTTAAAATTGGTATCTGTAACTCAATTCTGGTCATAATAATTAGACTGAAAGATGCTTAATCAGAATTTTTTTAACCTTTTTTCTTGGCAGTCCTTAAGGAAAAAACAGTATACAAGATCACCAGCACAAACTCCCAATAATTTCCAAATAGAGAAATTAAATAAACCATTTCACAGGTAAAACTCAGTGACATTGACATGAACAGTAGGAAATGAGTCTAATTATGGTGTGTGCAAAGGCCTCTCTTGTTTAAACAACAGTGAAATACAAAGAGGGTGTCCTGGTTATGGTAGCCAGGCCCAGTTTGTCACTGGGTGGGTGTGGATTCTAAACTCTCTCTGTCATTGNGGGCATTCCCATCTGAGCCCAAGCAGAGGTAAGCTTGGGGTTTTGGAACTGGGATCTCTCTTCAGATCTGGAGGAGGAACGGATCCTTGACCAGACTGGGACTGCCATGGGACTGCAACCATCCTTTTCACCAGCAGGCTTCTTCCTTTCTTTCTGCTTTGAACTCAGGGGCCCCCCGTGGTGCTCAGCACAGGGCTTGGTGAGCTCCATTCTGCTCGTGCCCCACTGGGCTGGGCTGCACAGCTGGTTTTGTGGGTCAAACAGATTTCCCTTCTGTATCAGTGTATTTCTTGTGATCTTTTTATTAAATTGTTATTCTGACTTGCAATCCCCTAATTCCTAGTTGGATTTATTTCTCCTGCCAGTTTAACTCTAAACCAGCACAGAGACAGCCTCAGTATTTCCTGGGACACCTGACAGCTTCACCCCTGGTGCTGACATGCGTCTCTGCTCCTCTCCCAAAGCCAACACGTGCTTTGTGTGTGCCCAACATGCCATGCCATGGTGAGAGGACCTGGATCTCCAGCCAAGAGGAGGAAATTGTTCCCAACCCTGTCAGTGACCATCTGTGTGACCTACTTAGAGCTGATGCTCTCTGGAGGAGCTCTCAGTTCTCCAGCACAAACCCCTCCCTGGGAGGGACTGCGAGGGAATACAAAGGCAAAGGCAGCAGTATCAATAATACACACTTTTATCTTAAGTTGAAGCATTTTATATTCATTTCACACCAATAAAAGCCAGTTCTCCCAAGGCCAACTTGCTTACAGATTTCAGGATAATGTCAGAGGATGTTCCCTGACCAGCTCAGAAGGAACATCTCCCTCCAAAGGCTGCAAACTCAGCAACACCACAACAAAGCCTCCCTGTGAGCAGCTACATCTTCATGTGCTGATCTCTCAAAAACAGGCATGGTGAGGGAATTTTGGCAATGGGTGCTGCAAAAACAAACAACCCCAACAGAAAAGAGTGGGGCCTTGAAAGTATTTCGCAGGGAAATGAAACAATTCCAACAAAACTTTTTCACAAGAGGGGGCGAATAAGCCATTACATCCCACTATAGCAAGGGAAAGATGTATGACAGGAGACAGTTTCTTCCATAATAAATGAGACTCTCAAATCCCATTACAGGTGCTTATACAGGGCAAGAAAACCATTTCTTTCCCTCTGAGATTTTAAAATAACGAAATATCGAGTGATCCAAAAGGAAAGTGTCAAAAATAAAGATTTCTTGTCCTCTGACCAAAAAAAGACATAATAGTCTGAGGACAAAACTGCATGAAAGTCTGTTCATGAGCTCCTACATCCTGTTAGAACATTCCCAAATGTTACAGTGGCAGTGCCCTAAGGCAGCAAAAACATTCATCTTCCTGCACTCAGCCACTCAAACACCTGAGGCACCAAAATCTCTGTGAGCTGTGTTTGAGTTGCAGGGGGGGAGCAGGAAATCAATGCCTCGACAGAAAACCTGCCAATGTCACTTGAAGGCTTCTCAAAGTGCTGTGGGGCCTCTGGAGGTCCCTGAGAGCAGCAGGACCCTGGATCCTGCCTGATGAAACCACTCTGCTCCCCGAGTCCACAGGGCAAACCTGGGAATGCATATCAATAAATTCAGTTCACCCTCAAGATTTCCAGTCTCAGGAGATTAAAGACAAATTTCCCTGGCTTGTTTAATTATTGTGTTGAAAACACCTTTCCATGTTTTCACAAGTCTGTGAATATCAATGGGTCAAAGAATAAAAATGCCAGAACATGAAATCCAATGGAATTGCAAAGACAGTGCCACTGGGAATGGATGTGAATTAATTGAATTGGAACTAGAACGAACTACCTTGAAAGAGACTAAATACAGAAATCTGGAAGAAAAATGGATAATCTCAAACACACACAAATTAATGGACTTGACTGTAATTAGCAGTATCGTTAAATACATTCCATATTCATGTCAGAAAGAGTACTACCTGTTCCAGATAAATGTGAACTTTAGTTAACGACTCTGTTGGCAATCTTACCTTAATTATCACTCTGGATCCTGTTCTGTGATGGACTACATGTGCTTCCACTCCTTCCAGCTCATCGAGTGCAGCAATGAATCAGGCACCATCCACACCCTGCACACACTTGATTCTCCACCCAATTAATTTTAAAATCAATTGTATTTCATGTAGCACAAAAAAAAAGGCAGCTTTGGAATTTTCTATTTTAAACCACAGCAGTGTAAAGAAAATAAGATTTGTTTGCTATTTACTGTGCACAGTATTAAAATAGCACAGTACAGGAATATAATAATACAATATTAAAGATAATTGTGTATTGGTCTTTTCATGTTCTTCACTTAAACATGTTGTGGACTTTCAGGTAATTACAATTTTGAAAACAAAACATAAATGCAGATAATCAAAATAAATTGGATTAAAAACACTCTGCAGCCATTACAAAGATGATTTTCTGCCATTAGCAAAGTAAGGGCAGGTGGGGTGAAAGGAAAGGTATAAAAATCAGTATGAAAAAGAGAAACTATTACTAAATGCCCTCAGAGCCACTTGGGGAGCACCACCAAGGCAATAGTGAGGTTTTTACATGGCCACATCGTGTCAGAGGAGTGACAACTTCATGGGATGGTCCCAGGAAAAGGAAAATACATTTGCAAGAGTCTGTGTGACCTGACTGAGTTTCACGGAGCACAGTGAAAAGGTGTACCTGACCCATTAATAAAACAATAATAAAAACTATTTATAAAGCAAAATTGTCAGGTTTAGGCATTTTAAACACTAAATAACAGCAATTCTAAACCTTATGATCCCCCAAAGAAGCTGTTTCATTCTGTCACTTCATCAAAATACTGAAGTGTAGGATCTTTACATGAATATTTTCCGGTTAGCAAGAATACTCTCTGGTTAGCAGTACCTGACAGAAGTCATGATGTTGCTAAAAGAATATTGTCAAGATAAGGCAAAACAAACTGGGCATGTTTTAGATCTATTTTTAAATGACTTCAATGTGATTTCTCTGTTTTGGACAACTGTTCCTTCAGAGGACTTCTCTTGTTCTAAACTTACAGAGAAAGAACCAAAAAAAAATGCAAGACAAGCCATTTCCCCAGGCTCTTCAGAAAAGAACATTACAAGTATTATTATGTAATTTTACACCAAGTACTACATTTAAAAACATCTTAGGGTAGATCTTGCCCATGCAATCACCACAAGCACATGAACAAGCAGTTAATTTTCCATTTTATCAAATGGGGACACTTTTACTGTCCATTACCAATAGAGGTTTGGATGTCTGACTGCTCAGATACCCAGGGTGAAGCAGCTGGGCTGGCACATGGCTGGGTTCATGCTGCCTTCATGCTTTAGGCTGCTTGCTTTGGCTGTCAGGAGTCTGATGGGAGCAAAAAATAGCAGAGAGGTTTTGGACAATACAGTTTTTTAATCTACAAATTCAAGACTAGATGAACCCACTAAGTACCTGTCTGGGGAAAATTAAAATGTATTAATTATCTGGTCAGCAGTATGCAAAACCCACCATTTATTGATTTTACAAAAGGTCCCCAGAATTAAAACTCCTCTTAGCAAAATTTCTTATTCATTATTCCCTGAAAAATGCAGAAACGAGACACACGTACCCTTTTTATAATTCACAATGCATTCTGAGGCAGACATTTCCCACAATATACCAGCTATATATTTCAAGACATCAGACAAGCTGCATTTACAGGCAACCAGCAATCTATTATTATTATTTATCTGCAGGCAATAAAAACTTTACAGGGTATTTTGCATTAACAGACCCCAGCTAAAGCCAAGGCCTGTTAAACACAAACCCCACCCTAAGCAGACTATAATGGGAGCTTCCTGGAAATCCAAAACTCCACTCCTTTCTCTTCTGAACTATACACGGATATGGAAGAAAGGTGGAACACACAAGAGAATAGAACTGTGGAGCACACAAGTTCTTGCATGCTCCAATATTTTCCTTCTGGATCTTTATCAGGGCTTTATTCCTTATTATACAAGCACAGGATCTGCTGCCCTGACCTATGAACAGTGAATTGCACTCCAGTGCAACAAATTTATTTCAGGAAAAATTATTGAACAAAACAAAGAAGTTTGTAGCTCACACTTCATTCCTCAGTATCAGCCACAGTCAGGGTGACTGAGTTTGAGTAAGATCAGGAGTTCAAGAGAGTGCATTATTTTAACTCAAAAGTCTTTCAGTTCTGTGAGAGGATATTTCTCCTTCTGGTCTAAATGTGAGCACGAGCACCACAGATAAAACCATGACTGACACTTCTGATCTGAGAAGCAGCAGCAGTAAAAGCAACTGGTAATGAAGTGATATATCAGACCCTCCTTGTAAAACAGAAATACAGCCAACTACCAGAGACAACTGTGAATACAGAATTACAACTGCTTGCAAATTAATGAGTTGGATCTGCTTTTAATAGCTTGCATCAATGTCTGGAGGTATCTAAGCTGTAGCTACTGAAGTTTCACAAACTTGATCATGAATCTTACATACAGTTAAAAAAAAATCACAGCTGATGACCATGAAACTGTTAATATAAATACAGCTTAAAACTAAGCAATTGAATCTGAACAATGAAACCAATTACATTATTGCCTTGATTTTTTTTTTTTTACCCAAAAAATCTATAAGGGTGTCCAAACACACCAGACACAGCTTTTAGTTAAAGTTTACAATATAGATTTCAGTCTCAACAGAGTGCAACTCAGCTCCTAAAGTGAAATTTTTATCTGCCCTGGCTGGTTAAAACTGCATCACCTTCCTGGCAGCACAGAATGAGATGAGCAAAGCAATCCTCTCTCCATCTACTCACCCTCAGCACTATTTCCTCCCCATTGTTGTGCTGTCAAGTTCCAGCAATATTATCTGTAAACTGTCAGAACCTGAGACTGTGACAGAACAGGCATCAACATTCATCTGAGCTGTGTGGGTGCCTCTCAGGTTCTCAAGGTTATCTGCACAGCAAGGAGGGAGAGGAGAGTCATCCAGCCCGTGAGAGAGGAGATAGAACACACAGCACTGGGATGGAGTCAGCCACGGGAAACTGGGCTCCTCTGGCAGGAGCCCTTCAGCCAAAACTCCCTTTCTGTGATAATGTGAAGGAAAACTAAGCACAAGGCTGAAAAAGAGGTTTCAGCATCAGTAAGAGTGCAGAAAGAGACACTGGGCTCTGCTAAAGGTTAAGAAACATCCTAATTCCTATGGCTGGAAATGCTGCATTGCAGCTGAATACGAGACACAAGGAGATTTTTTTTTTGTCCTCTTCCCAGGCAGAGGCCTTATATAACAGCTGTGTTCCCAAGAGCCCATCTCATGTTCCTGTTCCATCATAGACCTTCAAAAGGGTTCAAAGGATGTGCAGTTCACCCACTTAAACACTGGATCCCAGGAAAATCACTGCTGTGAACCCCCCAGTTCCCTGAGCACCACATCCAGCCCTGAGCACATCCAACCCATGGGAAGGGATGGATCCTCTCCGGAGCTCACACTTCTGGCACTCCCAGTCCCTCAGGATGAGCTTTACTCAGTTCCAGTGTGAATAGCACAGGACATTAGCCAGTGAACACTGTCACACCTATTTATTTTAAGCCTTGAAGGAATCTTGTATTTACCTTGTTTTTTGAAAAGGTTGCTGTGGACTATTTCCTTCATGGACTGCACCTTCTGCTTCTGGAGCTTCACTGGAGGAATGCAAGTGTAAAACTCATACAGTAGTTGGCTGCATATGAAGGAAAAGTCTCATAAATACCATACAGATGAATTCAAGATCATCATGAATAAACAAAGGCAGAGAGAGAGGAAAAAATTGCCATGTATTTTTAAACATTTATCACTTCTTAAGACTTCTGTTTACTTATACATCACAAATATTGACAGGGGACCAGTATCACAATACAAAGAAAACAAGATCAGGATGAAGTAGATTTTGGCAATGATTACAAATGTTTATTACTTTCCATTTACTTTATTACTTCTCATTTTTTTATGTGGTGGAGGTAATTTATCTTGGTCTGAAAAATAAAGATCCTTTTCCAAACTGCTAAAGTCCGATTTGGTTTCCTGGAATAGAATGCATTGTAGGGAAGGGTGGGGAGAGAGGAAGAGGAAAAATAAAGCGGATTGTTCCACTTGCTTATTTTATTCACTGAGTTACCGTGTGAGTATTGAAGCACAGGAATGAATTCTGACATTATTTAAATTGGATGACAACTCCCTGTTCAAAACCTGTGCCTGGGGTTCCATCACAGCCTTGCTCAGGGTAGCTCTGGTGGCATGAACTGGTCAATAAGGACTCCCTGCTGA
Source organism: Formicarius rufipectus (assembly GCA_013399695.1). NCBI lineage: Eukaryota > Metazoa > Chordata > Aves > Passeriformes > Formicariidae > Formicarius > Formicarius rufipectus. Next base: position 2,633,804 of record VXAU01003238.1, on the reverse strand, counting down.
CAGGAGGAGATGGTCAGCAGCAGCTCACCTCAGCAACTTGGCATCAAAGACCGTTTCGACGTCGTGAAGGACCGACGGGATGTACTTCAAGGCAGCGACCTGGTGGACACACAGACCACGTCAGTGCTGGGTGTTGGGTACACAGACAGAACAGAGCACCCCATAAACACACACGAACTGGTAAATTCACACTTCTCAGGCTGAAATTTCACATGCCATTTGGACATTATTTTCCCCACAGGGACATCCAAGGGATCTTACGCTGAGGATGTGCTGAGAAATTTAAATACAGCAGTATCAAGCAGTTCATGATCTCTTTGCAGACTAGTGGAAGGGTTAAGATGGTCTTTGTAGATAATATTCTCTTGCAGAGCACTGAAAGTGTCATTTTCATGCAAATATGTAAAGCAAACACTGACCAAAGCAGCTCTTTGATCGTGCTTTGTATCGATTCCAGCCCAGAAAGGTGCCACGCAGGAGGTAAAAGTCAGGAAAAGTCACCTCCCCACACCAAAGCTATACTTTCTAGAAGTGAAAAGGGGTGTCCTGTCCTCAACCAACCATCCAGCCAAGCTTTGGGATGGTTTATATTTTCCTATCAAATTCTCAGGTATATTTTGACAGTGCAGTGGGATAATCAAACCTTATCCTGCCAAGGGTAAGAAAGAGGCACGTTACAGTTCTTACCTGGACAAGAACACCTCAGCAGGCAACCTGCAGGCTCAAAATCATCACTAACACTGAAGGCTAAAATCCATAAAGACTGGCTTGTAGTACTTCACTTGGGCAGTTTCAGGCTGTAAATTCCTAGTAACATATTGCTGAAAATGAAGTTACAGTTCTGAGAGAAGCCTGTCTTGGCTGAGTCCTTCTGTGTACCTCTACATAGTTAAAAACTAAGTCTCTCTACCGAGGGTAGGGAGATTAAAGTTAAGGCAATCAGAGCACAGCTTTCTTTGGCTCTCATTTAGACCTCTCAAACACTATAAAGCTATAATTTTATTTGTATGACCTTCCAACGCAGTAGTCAAGCTAGGAAAAAAAAAATTGAGGTCTTGATTCAAAAAGAAAGAATTTAGTCTGCAGCAAGAGTGTATACAGTATTTCAGAGAGGCTCAGTGCTGGCTTAAGATACCTTCAGATAAAGTCATTCCTATGTAATCTCATCCCACACTCAGACACAAACCTGGAAAGGGCAAAGGGATGTTGAAAAGCTGTTGCCACTTCAACAAAAGGACTATCATCTATCGATCTTAGCCATTAATAGCTCCTTGAAGCAGGCTGGGGAGAAAGTGTTTGGAGGGCTTTTTCTTTTGGTTGGTTGGTTCCGCTTTTTTAGGCAACACTGTGAAACTCTGGGGGTATTAAAAACACCCCAATACCCGTGTTGGGCCAGAAACTCACCCTGGTTCCACTTTTCTTTCAGCAATGTGCTGTTCCTCACTCCTCAAGCTACAAGTACTTTATGAAGACAGGGCAGAGCAGCAGCAGCTGAATTTCGAGCTGCAGCAATTCACATTTACCATGACAGATGTTCGATAGAGGACAGATGTTTGACAGAGGACAGGTCCAGCAGTGGCACAGAACCCTTCATGCAGGGCTCCCCTGTCACGTGCTCTGCCTTCCTCCTTTTCCCTGCTCCACCCTTATGTGAGGAGGGAAAGGGGAAGGACATGACTCCCACTGCTTTGCAGACCCATAGCACCAACCCGAGTACAACCACCAGCATATCCCTGCTCTGGTCCAGCCTCCCGGGTTTCATTTGCAATCAGTGCTCCAAATGATGCACTATGGACACAAGTGAGCACTGCTCCCTTAATGAAGTCTTAAAACCCTCCTAGTCAGCAGTACAAGATGTTCTGCGTTCTTCAGACCTTAAGAGATTATTTTTTTGAGCAGGATACAGATAAACCCACAGCACTGCAGAAAATGATTTCTTACATATACAATGTACTGTTAAATTTATTTTAACCTTTACTCCTGCCCAAGTTTATTTTTAGCTGCCCTCTTTTGCAGCATTACACTATACATATTCATGAAACTCGAATACCCATGAGATGAAACACTACATTCAAAGAAATCATTGGTGCTCTGTTTCTTAATCTAATTTTCCTTGCTATCAAGGCAACTTTAACAAGTTATTGTGCCGCCTCCAATTGTACACAACAAACAAAACATCCCAGTCAGTACCTTTACAGACTTAATCTTTCATAAGAAAACTGTAGAGAGGTGGAAGAATAAAGTTCTTAGACTCTGCTGCAGCAGTATGGATGGGTCAAACCACATGGGAAAGGAGGTGAGGAGAAAGGCAGCACCTTCATTTTACATAGTTTTCCTTCTTTTCAATGCCACAGGCAATTTCTTTCCCCTGAGTTGCCACAACCTTGAGAATATGTCACATAAAGCTTCAGAGGGCACCCAGAGCACTGGGAGTTCTGCTTTCTGAGCCCAGTGCAGGCTGGGCAGAGCTGGCATTTGCAACAGGCAGGACCATCGGGGGGTCAGGAGTGGGGTGTCACTCGGGGAGCAGAAGAGCTGCCAGAGGAGTCAGGGCTGGTCAATGGCAGGACACCCACCCAGGCTGCAAGGCAGGACTCACCAGCCTGGCCTTGTGAAAGCACAACAGATGACTTTTAAAAATCATGCATCCAGTTTTATTGCCCAGAAAGGGGAGGTGGTTTACAGAGACTCAAAGCATAGCTCCTGGAAATGATATTTCCCCCCGCCCCGAGCGCTGAGGGAAAGGAAATAAGGTACTGACATCTCCCTACTCCCCCTCAGCCCCAGATTTTCCCTTCACCAAACTATTTGCAGGTTCTGGAAATTCATTTCCAGGTTTCCAGATTTCAAGAAGTCTATCCCTCAGAGTACAGACTTTATGAAATCACATCTCTAAAAACTACAAAAATCCATCATCAAGTGGCTACAGAGAAGCAACATGACTGCAGCAGAGCTGTAATATCATCACTGCCAAAATGCATGCAACGAAAGTGTAAGTCTAGTATTCACAAAGTGATACCACCAGAAAGTCAGTGTAAGTTTGGACATTATTATTTTAAATAATTACAAGAAAAATCTGTAAAAAAACTCTCAGGAGGAGGAGTCCTTACCTCTCACATACTGACACATGTACTAGTGAATTTATAACAGTCCCAATCTAATTTGGATTAATATGCACATCTCCAGTTTACTAACGATAAATCAGCAATTCAGTCTCAGCTGTTCACAGCTTGTATGAACAGCACTGCAAACAAAACCAGAGATTCACCCTCCTCAAAGCTCAGGCACTACAGGAAGCCAAAGTCTCTTTCCATTTCAGCGAGTTTTAGAACAAGGGACTGAAAAACTTAATTTTTTTCTTTTTTGTAAACTTATACAGCATTAAACAGATTAGGAAGTAAGATATCACTCAGTAGATAAAGTTAAATTGAAATAAAGTGCTTCTGGCACTGACCAGGCAGTTCCATATAACATGTAATTTTATAAACTATCTCTTCCTGAGTGAATTAATATTCAACACATGTCTGAGTGTGATTCTATCAGTAAAAGTGACTGGGAAATTACTGGCTAAAATACTGTGTTACAAGTTTAAAAAAAAAATAACCAAAAACCAAAACATTTCAGGTTTCAAAATAATTCTTTAAATCTTCTAAAATCAAACCTTAGAGGTACTTGGACAACCAAGGATGAAATAAGAGTTAAAAATTCACATCCCAAGGTTCTGCAAACAAGCCCATTTTAAGTTTCAACATCCTGAGAAACCAAATTGCTTTAACTTTCATCAGGGCTCCTAAAACTTTCTTCTCTGATATCTTCAGACCATAATCTACTTGCACACATCCAATTGATCCTGCCAATCTCTGTTCCACTTCAATTCCTATCAATGATAATTTCAAGTGTGTCAGATTTCAGGCTGCTTTGATAGAGGAATAATCAGTCTATTTTTGCAGCAGACCCTTTGGACTTTGGCCTGTGGGGATTCCAAGTGGAAGAGCCCAGGAGTGCCATGTGCCTGTGGTACCACTGAGCAACCACCCACTGCAGCATCTGCCACTGCCAGCTCAAAGTCCCCGAGGGAAATCACTGCTGGGTTTAGGCAGAGAGGCAGACTTAGGAATTTCTTTCACCTCCATTCTTGTCCATCTCACCAGAAATTGTCTCCACACTTCTGGCCTGGATCCACCTGCCAGAGCAGGAGGCTGGAGTGTCAGCATGGAATTTTGCTCCCAACAGGCACAGCAATAGACTCTGTTCATTGTGAAAGCAGTGGCTGACATGCTTGTGGAGTTCATGGTCAAGTGGGTGTCCTGGTCACAGTAGCCAGGCCCAGTTTGTCACTGGGTGGGTGTGGATTCTAAACTCTCTATGTCATTGTCTCATGAACTGCTCACCATGGCCCATTGGCAGCAGCTGCCCAGGGTACACCCCACCCCTCAGGGTACAGAGGCTTATTTGGGAACTTTTGTGGGATAAAGAAGTTTTCCTGTCTTCACACCAATGACTCAGGTGTGAGAACTCCCCTCCAAGGAACCACCAGCACCTTCACACCCACCTGAGGGGTCATGTCTGCTCAGGGGCCATCAGGGATGCCAAAAATAAGCCAGGATTGACCTCACAGAGTAAATCACCCACTGTGAAGCTCCCCACCCTGGGGGAGGGACTGGGCATTCCCATCTGAGCCCAAGCAGAGAGAAGTTGGGGTTTTGGGACTGGGATCACTGATCAGATCCAGAGGAGGAGCAGAGCCTCACCAGGACTGGGACTGCCACTCTCGACCAGATTGTCCATCCTTTTCACCAGCAGGTTCCTTCTTTCTCTTTACTCTGCACTCAGGGGCCCCCCCGTGGTGCTCAGCACAGGGGTTGGTGAGCTCCATCCTGCTCGTGCCCCACTGGGCTGGGCTGCACATCTGCTTTTGTGGGTCAAATGGATTTTCCTTCTGCATCAGTGTATTTATTGTGATCTTTTTATTAAATTCTTATTCTGACTTGCAATCCCATTCTGAGTTGAATTAATTTCTCCTGCCAGTTTAACTCTAAATCAGCACAGTGGGGCAGCATCGATTTTATTTTTGTTCCCCCAGTAAACTTATTTCCAGCAGCCAGCACTAAACTACAGTGGGACTCTCTCATTCCATGCCTCTCCTGTTGGAATTTTGTAACATTAAAGCAGGAGGGTTTATTTACCGTATGCAAAACAATCTCTTTGCAGGCTCCTTTCAGAGACACAGCTGTGTGAGTCATCAGGAGTGGGAACAACAGCAGAGTCAGGGTATAAACCAGCATTTCACATCTGCCATAAAATGTTTCTGCTAAAAAGAAAACTTGCAGTACCTTGTGCAGATTCAGATACCAAAAAAACCCAGCAGTGTTTCATGGTTATGAATAAATAGGACCCATTTTCCACAACGAGCAGCACTCATTAGGAAAGCAAAATGATGATTTTCAACATGATGCTGAGCAAAATGCAACTGTCCAATAGCCAGTCTGCCTTCAAAACATGCTTATAATGCTCGTTAAAATCAGCATAAATTGCTTTCCTTTAGTCCTTCTAAGAGATGCTCAGGTCTGTTTTTGAGGCTCTGCTGTTTCTCCCCAGCAAAGACCCAGCTTTGCTGAGCAGGGGTGGTGTTAAGGGTAACAAGAACCATGGACAGAGCCCAGCTAGGACAGGCACAAGGAGCTCTCCACCCTGCCAGGGGCACTGCAGCAGCTGCTCTCAAACACCCCCAGCCACGCCAGGGTCACTCATGCAACAGGGAAGGCAGCAGAACAGTTCTCTACAACCATCCCCTCTCAGTCACTCTCAGGGAGGAAACACAGGTGGACAATCCCACCGAACCACGTGGAGGTCCAGGAGTGACCTGACACTGCTCGGCCAAAGAGCATCCTCCAAAATCCAGCTCTTAATCAAAACCTACTGAGAGCACAAGGAACATAAGAGTGAACATGGTCATAGAAACTCTTCCAGCATTCCTTCAAAGAGGATTTTTCTTCTTCCCAACTTCCTCCTGCCTCTGATGCAGGGTTCAAATGCACAAGCTATTCCTAGGAAGGCCTTTGCAGATTGATCAGATAACGGCAGAGTGTTGATAGTCAAATGCATTTAGAACATTGTTATAATGATGGCATTAACATTTACAGCACTATTTACTTTTTCACCTCCTTTGCAGTTGCACTTTAACACCCCCTGCAAAGTGACAGACAGTACAAATCTCAGCATCAGCCACCTGAGCTTCCATTCAAGGCAGACTTTTCCACCGGTTTCCACTTCCAGCCTAAACCATATCCAAAGGAATCAAACCACAAACCCAGAGAATTCAAGCCAAATAAAAACAACTGAGTTCATAATAAAAAATTTATGAAGCATCAATATTGTATCTGTCCAATAAAACTTCTGCATTTTACTCTACAGAAAGCCTTCATAGTTTTCTATTTTAATGCAGTTACACACGAATTGTTTTATATAAATGATATTATAGCTTCTTCTTTCCTAGTTTTCTTTAAGAGATCAGTTTCCGAAGTTCAGAATAACTAAGACTGATGTGAATGGGAAACCCTGGTCCTATTTTCAGCTTTTTAAATAACTCACTCCAGAAAGTTGATACAATAAAGTTCATTTTCAAACTAAGATGGTGGAATCCCTGCGTAGCATTAGCAACAATTCAACACCCAGATCCCACTGGAGGCTTCACATCATTGGAATCCCTGAAAGAATCCAACATCTGTGTTTTGTTCTTTCACTCACTGCATTAATAAAATTTCTATAAATGTATTTTCTCCTGACCTTTTCAGACTAGGCTTCAAATTTTATTACACAACTCGGTCTTCCAATAGAGGGGGAATACAAAAGAGGCATACTGGATAAATTTCCCAAATTTCCTTGATTTAAAAAGAATAAAAGTTAAAAACCCCATCAATAAAATCCATATAAAACCCCAAAGCCAGCTGGTTTCCAAGAACAAACCAACCTGCAATAAAATGGCAGTTTTGTGTTGGCTTCTCATCAGATTGTTGATGGATTCAAAGAGTCTCCTCATAGATTCTTCAAATTCTGTTTGCTCTTTGCCTTCATATAACCTGTTGAAAGATGTATTAGGTTATCCTTTCAGAATCAGAAAGTTTCATCATCTGAAATGTAACAGGTGTGGCATTAAATATAATTTCAGAAGTTGATCTGATTTTCTAGACATAGATATTTCCCCAATGGGTTAGATCTGCTATTTCCTGTATTGTGTAGAAATTCAGTTTGAACACAACAGAGCAACTTGGAATTGTTTTACAAGCCTTTCAAGCAAGACAGCTCCCAGATCTGAGCTTATGAGAGTCATTTCCCCTTTCAAAGTGACTTATATGCAAAAAAAAAAAAAAAAGCAACAACATTTTTCCCCCTACAAGTGAGGTACTTTAGGATATTTTTTCACAAATCATCACTTTCTGTCTTCTGCTGCTATTGCCACTTTTTCAAAGAGCTATTTTTACTGGCCCCATTAACCAGTGTGTTTTCTGAAAAAAGGCTCTATTTGACGCTTGAAAGTTTAAAAGTTCATTTACATGGAGCTCAGTCTATTATCTCTCCATTCCCTGCCCTCAAGTTTGAAACTCTCTCTCTCCTGTGCTGTTCATGCTGGCTATTAATGCTAAACACTGCCTGTGAAAACACCGGGGACACGTGGAATTGGTTGTGTGAAACAGCTGCCAAGAGATAAAGGAAAACAAGAGAAGAAACAAGTCAGGGCAGCAAAGGACTCCTGCAATGGGAGCAGAACACTGAACTGAGTCTGTGCCTTCACTGTCCTCTTTGCTCCCTCAGAAGACAAAACCTCTCTGAAGTCACATATTGCAGAGCCACGTGCTTTGCTTTTCTACATGAAACATAAGTCAGAGGGAACTCCAGGCAGATTGAGAGCTCTTGCCTGCAACCAGTGGAAATCCAAGCAGCTAAACCCCCAGGACCCAAACCATTCTGTGGAGAGGAAAAGGCAGTAAATACATACATATGTATATTTATATAATCATAGAATCAATTGGATTGGAAAAGACCTCTGAGATCATCAAGTCTAACCCTTGATCCAACTCCAGTCCCTTCACCAGATCACAGCACTGAGTGCCACGGCTAGTCTCAGTTTTGAACACCTCCAGGGAGGTGAATGCACCCCCTCTCTGGGCACGCCATTCCAATGCTTGCAAACTCCCTCTGTAAAGAATTTCTTTCCAATATCCAACCTCAATTTCCCCTGGCAGAGCTCCAGCCCTGCCCCCTTGTCCTGTTGCTGCTGCCTGGGAGAAGAGACCAACCCCACCTGGCTACACCCTCCCTTCAGGGGGTTGTAGAGAGGGAGGAGGTCACCTCTGAGCCTTCTCTTCTCCAGACTGAACCCCCCCAGCTCCCCCAGCCTCTCCCCACGGCACTTGTGCTCCAGTCCCTTCCCCAGCCTTGTTGCTCTTCTCTGGCCCCGCTCCAGCACCTCAACATCCCTCCTGACCTGAAGGACCAGAACTGGACACACACTCAAGGTGCAGCCACGGGGAAGGGTGAGAGCTGGGTGAGACACTGCAGACCAGAAGAATGGCACAGAAAAGGCATCTTGGAACAACTTAATATTGATATCAAGCACAACTACCAAGCGAATCAACTCATTTGTTATCAAGTGTTATTTCAGGAGCTTGGGCTTTGGTTAAGCCATTATTTTCTTTTTACCATACTGGAGATTGTGGGCACTATTTATAATTATCTTTCTGTGGGAACCAAGTAAATTTAAGTTGCAAAAATGTGACTACGTATTTATTAAAGTTACTTGGCTAATGCACTGATACAGCTTTTATTGACTAGACAATGTTGCTACAGAAGTAAAGGGAGTTTCTCAAATCTCTTTTTTTATGTAAGTGGAAATTTAAAGTTTCCTTGTCCCAACCTGTGGGTCAAGGAGGCAAGCAGAAGCAACAAAAAAATCTATTGAGCATGCTTTTTAAATTTAAGCATGCTTTTAAAATTCACTTCAATTTAAATGTAATGATAATTCTATTTCCTGACTAACCATCCAGGTTCTATTTAGACACCACATTCATTATGAAATTTAAATTAAAATCACCTGTCCTGAAAGCAAATTTTAAAAGATAACTAATTATTTCCTTGGAAACCACTTCATCGGTGTACCTGAATTTTACCACCAAAACCAACCTCAGGCCAAAGGAAGGAGCAAAGCCAACACTTTTATAGCCTGTTCTGCAAACCTTGGGTAATGCATCTTTCTGCAAACCACAACTGTATCTCAGCTGAGTGGAGGCAACACAATTATTGTTTCCTTACATCTCTCCTGTCTCAGCAGCATTCAGTGAATGCAATTAAAGCAGAACTTGGTTACTTTCAATGTATGAGCCTGAGAACAAGATAAAAAAAAGGGTCCTGTTTTATGTCTAATGTCAGGCATCATTAATTCAACTCTCTCCCACACAATTTGCACTTTGTAATGTCTCTTACCTTTCAAAAAGGCACCCTAGTTCCTTAAGCAGCCCTTCAAATTAAAAAGAGAACAATCTAAAGATCTGTTTCAGCTCTAGTCATTCAAAATATTTGTCTCCAAGAAGTCATCCCCTGGAAGTGAAGTACTTTAATTGTAAATCCTAAGCTTTCTCATGGGAAGAAAATAAATTAATCTGTATTTTTTGGTCTTTTCTTCTTTCCCGAGACCAGTCTGACAAGAGGAAAGTGACTGGGAAAAGTTGGTTACTCAGTATCAGGGGATACTGATGACTTTTGGAGGAGCCATTAGTGCCTCTAATAATAGTTGTCCAGTGAATTCAGAGTTTCAGAGCCCCACTTAAGCAGGAGCAGGTAATTGTAGCTAATCACCTAAATGTGCAATAACCCAATTTATGACACATTTTGCAGTGTACACTTTGTGCTGTGAGCCGACACCAGAGCTGCTCTCCCTAAAACAAACCCCTGCCTTGTGACCTTCAGCCACGCAAGATATTTTCCGTAATCCCCTACACAATTCTTCCTTCCCCATAACTCTAAATGTCCCCTTTTTTCATAACACCTATTCTAAAAACATAAAATAAACCTTTGGAATTACTAAAGTCTGTTCTCAAAGCACCATCTCCTTCCTTACACAGCTTTATACATCGTTCACCTGGATCCACCTATAAATAGCAAATTCCTAGAGGCAAGAATATTTCTGAGGGACTATCTACCAGCAGCAACTACCTTCTGAATCTACTCTTGCTTCAACCAAAACTAAATAATTCATCAAATAGACTTAATATTAAAAAACTATAAATCTTCTTTAAAAAAAGCGGACAGTGAAATAACAGGAAAAAATGTATTAGAGCTCCTAGTGAGCAGAAGAACAGGACAACTCTCCATGCTGTTGGATGCCACCCACAAACAGAACATCCAACCACTTGTTCTACCTGTAGACCCGAGTGTGCCACTGCCACTTGTGCCACGGGGCAAAGGGACATCAGAACCAGCATTAGGGGATTAACTAGCTAAGGATAAATGGATAAAAGTGAAGCAGAGGGGAGGAAATGGGCCAGTGGCACATGGTGGGAGTCCTTAAGGGCCAGGTGAGTTATGTGGGGACACAGTCACCTCTGTTCTTGCTGTTCTCACCTCCTTCACTCTCCCACCCTCCTTTTCCTTTTGTTAATACCACACCTGCTCTGTTTGGCTGAGCTACACACACCTCATGCACTGAGTCTTCCCTACACATTCCTTCACTGGAGATCTGAAACTCCAAGTCCAGTTGGACCAGGATTACTGAAATTTAGACCGTTCTGGGCCCAGTCTGAGCTGGTGAGCATGAAGTTCTTGAGGACCAGCCTCCAGCTATCTGCTGCAACGTTTGGCCATCCATGGGTCTCAGGCCAAGCCACCTGACACAAAGAATAACCACCTTGTGGAATCTGCTGCTACTAAATACATCTCTGGAATTTACACTGAGCATCAGAGAGCAGATTTGAGGACATTCCCTCTCCAAAAAGCATCTCAGCAATGCCTGTGTTTGCAGCTAGTAGCAAGGTTTCATGTTTTATTTGTAAATATAAAACCAATTCTGCTCTAGAATCATCTCTTTGTGTTTCTCAGGTCTCCTATTTCTGATCTTGGACACCTTGTCAAATGGCAATGCCTGGGTACTTACTGTGAAAATAATGACCTTGATCTTACAATGAACTTGAAAACATATTCCAGTGCTTTCAGAGTCCTTAGGATAGGCTCACACTGCTCCCCTCGGCTGGAGGTGTCCAAGTAGGTCTTCAGAACAGTCATGAGCTTCCTGAAGTTAAAAAATACTTTTAAAATAATATTTTCCTTTTTAAAATTATTTTAAAATTAATTTCTTTAATTTTTTTGGCCACTCTAAATGTTCATGCTCAGTCAAGCACACACATCCCAAAATGTGCTGCAGGTATTTTTGCATTTATATTGCACCAATTCAGTCAGTATGAACAGCCAAGGAGCAGATTCTGAACTGCAAAAGCAAGAAAGAAATGTGAAATCCCCAAACAGCAACATGACTTGGCAAAACCCTGGGAGCACTTTGACAGACGTTTGTGATACACATGCACAAGGTAACACAAAATCTTTCTTCTGCCCAGGTACAGGAAGCAGTGATTAAAGACCCCTTAATGCTCTGAGTTAACTGCATGTAAATATTACACTATTCCAGTACACAACAATATTTGCTTATTTATTCTATTTAAACACTTCCTTACTTCCTATCCAAAAGGAACTTCTTGCTCAACACACAACCTGCTACAGAAGTGCCAAAGATTATCTAAAACTAAGTCTTCTAATTCTTAGTTATAGAATGATGTAAAATGATTAAACCAATATTAATGGTGTAATCTCAACCTTAATGTAGCTGCAAGAACCAAGACTTGGGTGGTTGGTTATTTTTTTTTTTTTTTCTTCACTACAGAAATGGAAATCTACTATTCCCTACCCTAAAGAGCCAGAGCCAAACTCTCTGTGTAACTAACACATATTCCCAGACCCTCTGCACCAGCCTAACTCACATTTCAGGACTAAAACACTATGCTCTCAGCCTTCTGGGCATCAGTTCCACTGTGTGCTTCCATTTATTCTTTTTCATATCTTTTCTGAGCTGTAACAAAATTTACCCAACTTGCATTTAGGGGCAGCCCACTCGGGGTCCCTCAGTGGTGGGTGTTTGGTCCTCTCAGAGCCCTCTAAAAGCCAGGACTAAGGGATGGCTAATCAGGGACTGAATAAATGCATAAGAGAAGCAATTTGGCCAACAGACCACATCATAACCTGGTATGATATGTCTGGGACACAGCATTTCCTTCCTAACTGGGCATTAGGCGCATTCAGCTCCTTATTTGTTTTAGAAATTATTCTTGAAACAGAGGAAATCTTCCATGGTGTGCATGGAATTCATAATGCCAAGAAAACTCAGGGTGTGGGGAACAGTCATGAACATTATTCTTTTGCCTCTACCACTTTGATCAAATCATCTGAAACTGCCAATCAGGCAAATGTTTGAAATATTTGATGCAAATAAGACCGTCCTGAGGAGTTCTGTACCCATCCCTCTCTTCCCTCACAATAATATCTATTTACACATATAATTCCATGGGTTTATTGCATATGGAGTGGGCGAGGATTAAAGCAGAGCATGTAGTTTGCACTTTGGCTTTCTGAGCCCCATAATGCAGCTTGAACTTCCCTGGCATGTGAGGAAGGGCTGACTGAGCTCTGCTGCCTTTCAGCTCCAGCAAACTCACCTGCTAATGGCTGATTTGTGGGACAATTTTTCTTGAGTTAGGACTGATGCAAATTCATCACAGGACAGTGAAGGATATCCTCAACTACTCCAAACCTTCAGCTGAGCTCTTCCATATGTTGTTCACAGTCCAAATTCAAGTTCTGCTTCAATCTGACACCCCATTACGGTGCCAGAACAAGACTTCAGGTAGATTAAAACCCCACATCCATCCTGTTACAGCACATCCCCAGAATCAGCACTGACTGAAGATGTCACCCTCCTCCATAATTCAGCCATTTTATCCTACAGTCACCTCCACCTTTCTTTTCTAAAGGAAGTAGGAATCCAGGATTAAATTTACTGTATAACTCTCTTCTATGAATCCATGTCTTCCTACCTGGGCATTATCTGGAAGCTCCAAATTTAAATAAAAATTAAAAAACCCCCACCACATGTGTGTCCACCTGTCCCCTGGCATGACTATGCAGCAGAAGTTAAAACTCCATTTCACAGCAGAACACATAACAAATCCCAAAATTCCACTTCACTGCACTGAAACCCTCCTGGTGCAACATCAGACTGAAATGAATATGAGCACTTGACAGTTCCCAATGAATTTTTTTTCCCCTTGAGTTTGCTAGATCTAAAACAATATGTGGAAACCCAAATAGATGGGTTAAAGACACCCTCAAATCCTCACTGAAGGCTTTTCAGCTTAAGGCTAAGGATATAAAGGGAGAGGCTTTACAGCAAAGTACCTTTTGATAAACTTGACAGGACACAGGTGGAGTGCTCAGACACAGCAAAATCCCCACCACAGAAACTGAGTGCCAAGGAACCTTTTAACCAACAAATGCCAAAGGATCATTTAACCCCAAATCATTTGCTATTTGCTCACTAATTCCACTTGTGTGTCTCAGAGGTAGGTTTGTTTCCAGATAAGCAAACAGCAACAAATGTCACCATTAATTACATCAGAAAATCACAAACTGGATTTACTTCCTATAATGCGGAGGTGGAGAATTAGGAATAAAAGAGTAAGAAGAGAAAAACTTACTTGTATGCCAGGGTTGCACTAAAATGCTGTTGGATATAAGCTTCCAAAACAGTGTTAAAGTGTTGAAACTTACGGTCTGCAATGAGCCCAATGATGTAGATCTAAACAGACATGGACATCATTAGCCAAAATCACATTTTAGATTTAAGTATTAGCCTTCTGAACTATTGCTGATAATTCACTATTTAAGAGTCTTTAAAGAAACTTGATTTTCAGCCCATTAGTAATACTCCATCTGTTCTGCAGAGATTTCAAGACTAATTCCCTAAAACGAGCAACTTGATTGCTCATTCCAGCTTCTAAGGTTCTTTCCTTGGCCAGACCCAACCCGTGGTGCTGCTTCTTACCAGGGCATCAAAGACAAGGATGTCATACTCGTCACTGTGGGAGTGCTCCATCATGATGTTAAACAGGGCATCCAGGGTGTCTTGGAGGAACTACAGAGCAACATGAAAGGGCAAACTGGTAACCAGCTCCACTGGGAAACCTCACAGTTCTCACAGAATACTCTTGGTTCCTCTTAAATCAGAATTTTAATACTTTTACTGAATCATTACCTTAATTCAGTAAACATTTCTAGGGATTTAGGCTCTAGTTTCTTTAATTTTAAGGACCTACATCCTCAGGCACGTGAGCAATCAATAATACATGCTTAGCTCGAAGCTTATGGAAAAGCTAAAAATATTCTATAAATGACATAACTCTCTAAAACTGCGTCCCCAGTTCCTTAGTGACACAGATTAGTAGTTGCTAGTTTCACATATAGATGATGATTAAAAACACTCTTCATATTTCTGTGGTCTGATTCAAAGCCTGCTTTAAATCAAAGGAAAGTATCCCTGACATTTGGGACACAAATCTTTGGTTTAAAAAAATCTATTCTTTTTTTCTTTTTAAAGTTCTCCTTCCTCTTCTTCAGAGACATCTAATGGTTATATTTAAATGTAATAGTGTCTTCCATTTTCCAACATACTAACAAGGTTTTTTTGTATTATTGAATTAATAAAGTGCCTCATTGGGTATGTAGCACTTTTTTTTTTTTTAATATCACCATGTAAATTAATGTTAAGATCTACAAACAAAGGAGTAGGAACTGTGTGGGATGTTTCAATTAGGCAAAAATAAAGAAAATATTTTTACCATTACTGCCTTCATCTCCCATCAAGTTTTTCAAGGATGCACATGCTCAAAATTGAGAGGTGACATACATGTAAGCACCTGACCAAAGCAAAAATTACTCCAAACAATATTTCTGGTATTGAATTCTCTCATGCACAAAATTTCCAGCCAAATGGAACATTAGAAAGCAGAAAAGAATTCTAAGAAATACATTACCAGTGAAAGCAGACAAGTTGTGGTGGTAACCTTGCAAATCCCCACAGCCAACAGCCAATGCCAGAGATATTTGAGAGCAACAAGGAGGAAAAAGGCCGGAGAGCACTGTGAGGAATCCTGCCCAGGTGTTTGTTTTCCCTAATGAAGGACTTTGCTCATGTCCTTTGCAAACCCTCCCTACCAAAGGCATTGAACTGCATGATAAGCCAAAAGCAGAGTATAACCCTCAGGCTCCTCTCAGTTCCAATGCTTTGTGTGACTGACCCTCCAGGTTCTTTTTCTTGTTGAAACTCTGCACCATTTGCTCTGCCATGGTAGGAAGGGACATGGGCAATAAAGACTTAAAGGTGTACCTTCACAACTTCCTCTCCGTCCACAATCTTCAGCTTCTCCAGGTTCTCCTGAAGCAGCTCTGGCTTCATACGCCACTTCAGGAGCCCCAGCAAGCCCACTGAGGGAAAACAAATGGACAGGCATTAAAACTTACCATGAGTTATCAGCTGGGGCAAAGGCCTTCTCTCTAAAACTTCAGCTTAGAAGATACATACCATTCTGAGTCAGCTTTGTAGAGCAGACCAGGCTTGAAATGTAAAATGCATCTCGAGAGCTCACTGAAAGCCCCCCCGCAGTGCTGGAGCCCCTGACTAAGGTTGCTCCCTTGTTTTCCACGTGCTGACGTGTAGAAGGCAATGCCAAATAAGCACCAGCATCCTCCATTCTCTTACTGTCCCCCTGAAAAACAACATACCGTCCATTGGAAACTGCACCAAAAATTAGGTTGGTTTGGTACTTCCTAGAGAAAGAACCAAGAACCTCTTTTTCTAGGAATTTCAGGGAATGCTCTAAAGGATAAAGACACCCAAGTCCCAGTGTGGGTTGTATGAGTGTTGGTGTCAGTGAGGAAGGAATGAGCATGCAGGGGAAATACTGCACTGGGACCATAAGGTCTGCGTTTTAAGGTGCAGAAGGGGCTGAGAGGGGTGACATCACTGGCAGAGCAAATGCAAGAGCCAAGCTCTCCTTAAAATGTCAATAGCTCTGGAACACAACAGACTGCTGAGCATCACTTGAAGGCTGGACCTTTAGCATAAAAGATTAAGGCATGGCAGGGTTAAATGTTTAATCAGACCATTCTCTGCAGTAACCAAGCATCAAATATCACAGAATTGATGCTTTTCTGTGGAATGAG
Organism: Formicarius rufipectus; assembly: GCA_013399695.1. NCBI lineage: Eukaryota > Metazoa > Chordata > Aves > Passeriformes > Formicariidae > Formicarius > Formicarius rufipectus. Next base: position 2,617,487 of record VXAU01003238.1, on the reverse strand, counting down.
TAGCACAAAACCAGAGGGCCAACAGGTATTTTTTCGCTCCCTTATTTCCTCAAGTTTCATGCCACAACCTTCACAGATCTTCAGTGTCTCAAATTCTGATTCCTCAGACAGGAAAGTAGTTTTGGACAAAGGCAATGAAAATCCTGCTTCTCACTGGTTACAGAAAATAGTTTTGCTTTAACAAAACTACTCTAGAAAATGTCTAAGATTAGTTTGAGCTCTCACTTAAAGCTACTATACCATGGCAGATATGACTCCACTGCAGACCTTCAGTCTACAATTGTGCATAAGCAAGGAGTTACAGAAACAAAAACCTAGAAAGATATTTTAAAACTTTGGAGTTTTATCTGATTTAGTGGATGAACAGTTCCTACTTCCTACCAAACAAGAGGTAAAGTTTAAAACTGACTATAAGAGACTTCAACAGATGAGGCAAAATCCTTATGCAGCAAAACAGACGAAATGACCAACATTTCTGATTGTATCAGGCTTGCAAAATAATTACTTCTCACAATTTCTGGAACCAAAAGAAACTCTTCGCTTTCTCTTTTTGAGACAATTTAGAGAGACAATGGGAGAAAGACTTGAAATTTTGATCCAAAAGCCTCTCAAAAAGATGCAGTGCCTGAAGGCAGTAAAAATAAAGTACATTATTTAAACTTGGCAGTTTTCAAATGACTTGTTTTGAGAGGCCAGATGTATGACTGCTTTAAACACTTACAGCTCACAATTACTGCTTTTAATACTAGAATAGGCAGACATATGTCAGAAAATCTGTCTATTTTCACAGCCATAAACTAGGTCAACTCTGTTTAGCATTTCTCATCCGTGCTGTCACTTCAGAAAAAATCACTGGGCTGATGCAGAAATGAATTAGGTGGAATTTCATAACCAACATTAACCACACAGACCTATGTGATAGTTATTTTCCTTCCAGTCTCAGTACGTATCAATGCTGGTCTCAACAAAGAGAAGATAAATAAGCCTATACTGACATCAATCCCTTTTGGATTACTTAAGCAACTTGATTTAGTTGGATGCACTTCACCATTAATGTTACAATAAACCTCTTTACTGAAATGAGCATTGAGAAATCCCTGAAGTTTATTTTGTGTTGGAAGTGATTCCTAAGTCTTAGTTCCTGCTGGACGCTGTTCCCTAAGGGGGCAGAGACCAAACAAAGGTCTTGAAACACTGATCCCTGCTTCAGTTCACAAAGCCAAAGATGGTACTTGTGTCCCATCTGGGCCAGCCAAAGCTGTTCTTCACCTCCAAATTCCTGAAATTCACTTTTGCACCCGAGTCACTACACAGAGAAGTTTGAAGCAACCAGTTCCCTAAGATGGTATTCCCAGATCATTCATGTGACAAAGATTTAAGACAAATCAAATACTTCCCTCCCTTCACAAAAATCAGTGCACTCTCCAGGCAGGTACTGAACTCAGCATAACTTTCTCTGTATTACAGGTGGCCAAAAGCACAAATACCAGTGAAAAGCTTCATCTCTAATTGTGCTTAAACAAATTCTAACTGAAATTCAGAGCAACAATTACTAAACTTGGGACTAGTTACAGAGGGTTCTTTTCAGATTAAAAACATTATCTTTGATAGAAAAATAAAATCAATCTAACAACAGCTAAATATACAAAGCAGTCAGAGGGAACAGTGTCAAAAAAGGTGTCTTGTGTGTGAAAGAAAGGAAGAAAATGGAGCCAATACCTTTAGCACTAACAAATCGTGGATGCCATCCTGCAGAGTTGTCCCATCCTCCTTCATTAGTCTTATGTAGGCCATTGCAAAATTCTTCTCTCCTCTATCTTTAGCTGCAAAGCACAAGATTTTCAGCTGGCTACCCAGTAGTGAATGAAAACTCACTAAAGTCAAACTGCTCTACTTACACTCTTGAGTCGACCTGTGCCTGAACATGAAGCGCAGGTGAATCCTCTGCATGTCCTCAATGGGCACTGCCACCTGCAGTAAAACCAGGAAACAAGAGTGATGGGGTGGGAAGGTGGTTTCACGTGCAATGAGCCCCTATTTCAGATTAAATAAGCACCTGTTCTGCTGCTTTTGTGATTCCTTTCACAGGGCACTTAAAACTTTTGAGTAGCAGAAGTGGTGGCTGATAAGGAATCATCTGTTAGACTTTGCTCCAAGTCTGACCCCAGAGAAACGAAGCACAGAACACAGCTCAGGCACACGTGATAAATGTCATTATGATTTCGTGTCAGTGAGAGCCAACTGGGTAATTGCAGCCCCATAAAGGGAACAAGTTGTTGTTACTACAGAGGTGCTGTGAATGATGGTAAAACTGTTTAGTTTCTCTTCTTTACCAAAGTAATGTGAATTATGGTAGAATTGGGTAGTTTCTCTTCCTTACCAAGGTAACGTGAATTATGGTAGAACTGCTTAGTTTCTCTGCTTCCCTATCAAGGAAATACTTGAATTATGGTACAACTGTTTATTTTCCCCGAGCCCTTATCAAGGCACGTGTGAATTACAGCGGATGGAACTGACACAATAAAGAAACATCCGTTGAAGGCTGTTTAGCACCACATTGCAAAATGTCTATGTATATGATGTAATGAATATGTATGAGGTAACTGGATAAACCCCACCCTGTGCTGTGTTTGGGATGTGGTTTTTGGGGAGTGAGGACTCCGCCGAATCCGGCGCTGCTTGCTTTCACCATGGAATAAACTCTTATTTGAAAACCCACTTGGGACTGAGACTCACACAACACCACACAGCTCAGGCACACAGGTGCCTTGTACTCTAAAAAATAAGCACACTGCAAGTCTCACTCCCCCTGTTAACCACAAAATGATCCAGTTGCACTGTGCAGCTGCCACAATTTGTATCCAGATTGGCAACCAATTTAATAAACAGGTGAAAGAGGTATGGAAATTCCAGCAGAATAAATAGACTATATTTTTGTGATTAAATCTGGCATCAAAGCCTTGAGTAGAATCACAGAAACTCTCAGCTGCTGTATTCTTAAAGCAGCACACTTTAGGGCAAACACAAAATAAAACAGGCCAACTACATAAGAAAAGGCACAAGTTTTCATGTTGTCAAGTCTACAGTTCTAAACTGGAAAGACTTGCACTCCTCTGTGTCCATCCACGACTTCCCTTTACAGATCTTCCTACATAACACTCCTCCACATTAATTGCACTTTTCAGCAGAACCCACTGTTAATGATTCTGTACACAAGCCCAAATTACAGAATAATTTTCAAAGGGAACTCGTAAGATAAGCAATAAACAGAACAGGCCAATGTTTGCAAACCCACAAATAAGCTTCTGCTGGAAATTACCCTTCCATTCCCTCCCTCTGCTGCACAATAACAGCAACACACCTTTAGATAGTAATTGCAAACTTGTTATATACGCAGCTATTGCACCTTAAAAACATTATACTTGCTAGCAAGCCTCACACGTGCTTTATAAGAACTATTTCTGGCAGCTTCTGAGCATTTTCCAACCATAGACATTGAAGCCTGATTAGATAATTATTAGTGTGCCTCTAAAGAAAACCAAGATAGTTTTTTCTCTCTAAAATCCTAAGTGGGGGTGGCTGTTTTCTTTTGGGTTTTAGTTTGGCTCTGTTTGTTTTCAGTTGAAGTTGCTTATCTTAATTGTTTCACCAGAATAAAACAAATGCATTATTTCACTTTTGACGAGCCCTGTTAGGACAACAGGTTATCTGAGACGAACTCATTCATTCTGCGGAACAAAACCTTACCATCCTTTCCTCAGCCAAATTTCACACCTGGGTGATTATTTATCTCTAATAACTGTTCTATGACCAAGCTGGAGGAGCTGTAAGCAGGGCCAAGATGCTTTTCAGAAAGAGTTGATGCTGTGCAAACCTTCTGGGGGAGATACAAAGACGTTCAAAGAGTGAGAAGCCTCCAAGCCATACCTTCAAGGTCTCCATCCACCGCGGCTGCTTGACCTGATAGTAGACAACTGATCTGTACTCGCTGACGGGCTTGTCCCCCGCGCCCAGACACACGGCGTTCTGGGGGGGGAGGAGAAGCAGAGCTTAGTGCCTCGTTAACTCCTGCCAGCTTTTGAAACTTCAGCAAAACCCCAAAGATGCTCCCTCGGGAGTCCCAGCCTGGGAATCCCAGCCCAGCCCTGGGATGTGGCTTCCCTGCAGCAACTGTGCTCAGCCCAGTCCAGCCCAGGCTCCCCTTGACTGCCCAGTCCAGTCCAGGCCCAGCCCATCTGTGCCCATCTCTCTGTCCAGTCCAGCCCAGACTCAGCCTGACTATGCCCGGTCCGGTCCAGCCCAGCCCCATCCCACCTGTGCCCTGACCCTAAACCATCCCAGTCCAGCCCAGGCTCAACCTGGCTGTGCCCCTCTCCCAGCCCAGTCCGGTTCAGGCTCAGCCCACCTGTGCCCATCCCATCCCAGGCCAGCCCAGGTTCGGTTTCCCACCCTCACAGCAGGTTTGAATTTGGCTGTAGCATCATTTAAAAGGAAATAGCAATGACAGCACCAACAGAGAGGAAGCAGAATGAGAGGACCCTGCATTTTCCAAGCCCCTGAACACAAGGAAAACAAACATTTTCCCTAATCTGTGGGCAGGGCCAGTGTAACTGCATTGCACAGGGGTCACACTGCAGACTCAGAGGAGTTGTGTGAGGAACGTGCAATAGATTTGATTTCTCCAGCTGCTGAATTTAAATAACCAAGACAATCTCAAGTAGTAGAAGAAACACAAAGGGGGAAAAAAAAAAATCAACTTCATTATTCCATTTTTTTCTCCATTTACTTAAAAATACTCTATTCCAGCAGAACCTCAGAAGTGCTTGGCTGCCACCAGAGCTGACTTCCAGACTGAGCACTGCAGAGGCACAGTCAATGTGCCCTTCTGCTTTTTCTTCAACACTTAACAGTTTCTCATTCTCTAAAGATCAGACCTGAGTTAAAGATGTGGCCAAGCTCAAAACTTGTGGCCACCAGGGAATTAAGGTTTTTTTCATGAATCTGTGCAGACACTTGACCTGCATCTGCCTTGTGATGCTGGGCAGTGAAGCAGCAGGATCACTGACACCCTCCCAGGCACCACACATGAACCTGAGGTGCACGAAGGAAGCAAACAGCCTCAGTCTGCTTCAACCCCCAGGGTGCCCTGTGGCCAGAAGGGTGTGATGCTGATACCTGGAGATGGTTTGTAGGGTCTGGTCACAGTGATTTAACAGCACAAAGCTGTGTCTCCTCTGCCTCAGCAGAGATTTTTCAAGGTTTGTGCACCCACTTGTTTGAATGTCTCCTGTGACATTCACTTGCAGCAAAAAAAAAAAAAAAAAGCTTTTTACTTGCACAGCACTAAATCCAGAGCTGGTTCTGTGACTGAAACTAGTCTGGTACTTAAACAGAGCCAGTTTCCTGTTTAGTGAACATAGATCTGGATAATAAGAAACACTGAATTAATATCAATTATGGGTTTGAAAGCTTATAGGTTGAGGGTTTCTTTTAGAGGCTAAAAGGGAAAGCCAATTACTTTTGACACTACTTGCATTCAACAGCATTTCATTCACTCCTCAACGTGCTGCTCAACCATGTCTAAGGCACATGACCCACAGAAAGGACACGTGGTGTTTCAGCTCACAGAAGATGTGACAAATCCCCTTTCTCCCAGTGTGTGCAGGAAGGATGGGGCTGCAGATCTGAGCATGTTGGAATGCAAGATTTAGTGCACTGTAATAGGTTTATTTCTTTAAGGAATACTTGGGTGTATATGTATTTTAAGCGCATTAACTGTGATTAGACAGAGTACAGAACAGAGTTCACTTCTGTGCATGCAAGCCCGGGTTAGGTGCTGCCAACAGGTGGTGTTCTTAATCAGAGTGACAATTGGTTGTGTGGCCCTTAAGCATTCTGAGGGGTTAGGGATTTTCTTCACTCAAGCTTTAAAGTTAAATTGAAGCAGCTGTATTTCATACAAACATTTCTGCAAGTTATGGACCCCGGGGAGTTACTCCATCTTTATTTTATCTCAAGAGGTGTCATTATGATTTCACCCTCATGATCACTGCACTATAAAGCTCAGAAAAGGAAAGGTCAAAAATCCCCCTGAAGAGCAAACTGCTGATAAACCCTCAGGAAAAGAAAAGATCTTCAAAATGGGAACAGACAAGCAGGAAGACACTGTAAACATTTGTGTTGCATTTGTGAGTGCTGTCACTAATTTCATTATTTGCCATGTTCTTAATTCAAGGGACAGTGGCAGAATTGCTGGCACGAATCGAGGCCTTGTTACGGAGCAGAAAGGGTACTTCTAACATTTTAATGTGCAAGTTAAGTTGCATTCCCCTGGGAATTTCCACAAGAAAAACTCCAGAGTAAGAATGCAGTAATTGTCAGAATCAGCATTGGTTCCTTGGCAGAGCTGAAATAGGTCATTCAATGTTACTCCTCCTTACAGTTTTATGCAAGACATTTACAGGGTCTTAAAAGATAGACTTTAAGCATCATAAAACTTGTCTGTCACAAGCTGACACAAGGGACCTGCAAGTCTTTGAATGATGGTATTTTATAAAAACATACAAGTTGTTTCAGTCTTACTTTGAAAACACAACTCATGTTTCTGTGGCCATCACACACACACATCAAAAAAACCCAAAACACTTACTGGCAACACTTTTCCTTCTTCATCACAGACACACATTATCACTTCCACATTCCTCTGAGTTGTTTTATTGTATTTATCAAAATCTCCATACAGCAGTGTAATATAGATGTCATTCCTTATATCTCCTAAAAAACCCAAACCAAACAAAAAACAAACAAACACAAACAAACAAAAAACACAATCAGAAGGTTAAAAATCGACTAAAACACTGTGAGAGCTCCAGGTCCCCTGAACTTCAGGTGAGCACCTTGCTTTTTGCAGGGAAGCAACGATAACAACGGAATCATTTCCATTTGAACTTATTTTTTCCCCAGCCCTCGTGCTTAGGTAAGGAGGACCCGCGGTGAGACTCTGCGGGACACGAGTGGGAGCGCCCCGCGGGACTGGCGCAATGCGCGTCCTGCCCCGACATCTGCTGGTGGAGCGGCAGAGCCACCTCAGCCCCCAAAATCACCGCTCCCTTCCTACAGGGAGCTGCGCGTTTTCACCGCCTGCCCTATGACGGAGTCATACTGCTTTTAAACGTGTCGAAATTTTACTTGGGTTGAGAGGGAAAGGTTTAAGTTGTTGTTTTTTTCTATTTTTTTTTTTTTTTAAGCAGCGCTACAGACAGTGATTTCAATTGGAAAATACCTTGTCATAAACGAAAAAATAATCAAGACATCATAAACTCATATGTTTATTATTATTATTAAAGGACAGCAATAAGTTACAGTAAAAACGAGGTTAATTTAAAATTCAAGTGACATCCCCTATAATCTTACAGGACAAGAAAATAGTGTACAAGGAGTCAGGATTATCCCTCACTGTCTTGACTGCAATTTTTCTGTTTTAGCACCAGCAAATGCCTTCCCAGAATTTCACTATTTCATGCAAGCCTCTAATGCTGGAGCAATAGCAGAGTGGATTCTAAAGAGCCTCTGAGTTACCTGTCGGGGAGCAGGCAATGAGGGAAAATCCCTTCCTGTTCCAAGAAAATCCCCTCCTACCTGGCATGATGATTTCAGGGAAGCCCAACTTCCTAGCAACAACCGTGGTTCTGTCCACCAGGTGTGGGTAGTCCTTCCTAGTCTGAATCACATCTCCAACAAGCATTTTCACAGTCACCCAGACACCTGTCGAGAACAAAAGAAAGGGGGAAAAAATTTACATTTCTGGTAGGGAAAAAAACCATCATCTGCCTTCAAGTGATTCTCTTCTACCCACTGAATCAGGGAGAAGAAATTCATTTTCCCCACTTCTTGTAGATGAAAGTAAGAGTTCTATAATCCAAAACTGTTGCTACTAATTTAAGGAACCTCTAAGGGTCTGCAACAAGCTCATGATCCTTCACTTGCAGCTTCAGTTGTCCCCCCTCCATGTGGTGCTACAGCTCTAACAGAAAAACCTTGGTCTAAAATGCAAACCATATGAAATGAAATTTCACAAAAGCACCTTGTTATCTAAAAGAAAATAATAAAAATGTACTTTACCTTGTCCCCCACTGTCTCCTTTTGAGGCAGTGATTTTGCTTAGGAGACTGTGTAAAAAGTCATTCTCTGCCACTACCCTGCAGGAGAAACAACGGTGGGTGTTAGCAATTAAGTACTAAATAGATCAGGCAAAATTCAGAATATAAATGACAAACAGCCTCAGTCTTTGCTGGATTTGACTTTAGGGTGATGTTCTGTAATTATATTACCTCTCCCTCTAGTTGAACCCACTCAGTTATGTGAAGAAGGTTCACTCAGCAGCTCAGAATGGTGTTTTGGGACAGTGTCCACATTGTCACACTGACCTGCCACTCCAGCCCAGCCCCTCATGAACAGCCAGACCACTCAACTTGGAAATTTCAGCAGCTACTTTGGAATTTCAAAACAAACTGTCCCAAGACAAATGTGTTGAATCAAAGTGGAGACAAGTGAAATAATAAACCAGTGTGTCACCCCTGCATCTTTGAGGGTTAAATTCATCCCCCAGAGCACACAACAGCAGTGCCAGCAGGATGCACAAAGATCTTCCCTGCATTTGGTCTGTGAGCAGCACATTTTTAGGCAGCTGCTCTGGCATTTCTTTTGAAGATAATGTATGGCAATTCTGTTACTTTTAAAGGAAACCCAGCTTTTACTCAGATTTTTCTCAAAATCAACACAGAACCAAGCCCATGAGTTAGTGGCTACCCTTGCTTGTCAAGTTTACTGTTGAGTTTGTGTAACCATTCAGCTTGGGTTTGTGAAATGGGACTTGGTCCCAGCTGTCTGAATGAGCACAGTCATAGAATTATACATTGATTTAACATTTTGTGGAAGCCCTGCCAGGTCCTAAATGCCTTTTAAAGTCATTCTTAAATAATTAGCATTATTACAACATACAATTATTAAAAGGAAAACTTATTCTTCAACGATTTCAGATTATTCAAGCTAAAGAGATAAGTATTTTTGTGCTTATCAAAAAGATATGTAGGACTGTCTTACGGGTGAAAGGGAATGAAGTGCTGCTTCTCTTCATCACTTTCAGCTTTCCCTTTTATGATATCTGTAATATCCATGACTAGAAGAAAAGAAAAATCATCAAAACATATAATAACATTGCAAAATAACTCCTCTTATCTGATGTCCTTGTGCCTCAGGAGAAATGTGGATTTTTCACTGGCAAGCAGTGCAGCCCAGCAGGGGTGGGTTTGGGGGCAGAGCATTTAGGGCAAAGCCCACCCTACAAACACAGCTCTGTGTAAAGGGAGAATTCAGACTGGTCTTATTCCAATCCTGTGAATACAGGTTTGAGACCATTGGTGATGCTTTGGGGACATAACCATTGGCTTTATTTCATCTATAAACTCAGGCACTGTGCTTTCATTTACACTGCTCGGGAGTATATGAATAATTAGGATAAATTCAGAAGCACGTTTCTGACTCGGACCAAAATGGCAATGTAGGGGCAGTCTTTGTGGACTTCAAAAAGTACAGAAGAGCTTTGATAGAGCTGCTGTGTATTCTGAGGTGTCTTAGTGGAGATTCTACAGTCCAAATATCCAAATACACAGTGGCAGATGTCACTTGGGTCCTGCTACAGCCCAGGAGGCATCGGGTACCTGCCACCCCGAGAGGCCGCCGGAGTCCTTGGGTGTATTTCTTGGAGTTGCTGTCCCTCAGATCCATCCTCCCAACTCGCACTATTTGACACACTAGATAAATTTTGTCTCTGCTAAGGTCCTTATTTCCAAGATCCTAAGACAGAAACAGGAAAAATAAAAATTGAAATATTACTTGTGACATTTAAACAGGACCCCCAGTAATGAATTGTGCCTTAGCAATCAATGTGTGTGGGGGGGGGGAACCCAAATGAAACCAAACCAAACCAACCAAAACCCCAAAACAAAACCCAACAAACAAAACACCCTGAGCACAAAAAAGGATGACAAAAACTGATAGTTGAAAGCATGAAGAAAATATAAGATAAATAGAGAAAATAATAGCAATCAGGAGATACAGGAGATCAAAATATCAAGTCATCAGTAAATTAAGAGGCAACAGGTTCTTCTGAAGGAAGAAAAATGAAAATGAAGCATTGCCACATTAGAGCTCTCAGTGACTGCTTGTCTTGCTCAGTTTCTAAGGCTACACCTCTGCCTCCTCCCTCCTCTTGCTCACTGCTCAGGAGCTCTGATAGTGACCACAGGAGGCACAGTTTGCCATTATTGAGTAAACTGGAAAACACTTACTGTGAACACAACTTTGAGGTTGTTGAGCATATCGATTTCCTTTGGAAAGCCTCGGCTCCCCCACCTCACCAAGTAGTTCTCACTGGTTTGGAGAGAAACATCTCATTGCCACGGGATTTAAAAATTCCTCCCTTACAGGGTGCAGGACAGAAGTTGCATAACAGGCGCTCTGTGGTGATGGTTTAAGGCTAATACCAGACTTAAAGGGCAAGAGCAACACTACAAATATCATCAGTAAGCTCTGAAGAAACAACCTGAACATAGCACAGATTGGCACCTTTCCTGGAAGAAACTTCATCATGGTCTGTTTGATGGGAATACTCAACAGGAACTGACTCTTCCTTGGAGTTTCATTTTCTCTCTTTTTTTTTTTTCCCACTCCCCCCCTTTCAGCACTTTACTCCAGACACCACAGTATCCCCCAACAACAACAATCTCACAGGTTTACAATGGGCTTAGGCTTTTCCAGACTCCTAAAATGTTCAATCCAGGATAAAAATATTTGGAAGCCTAGAATGCTTCAGCAGGCAGAAATCATTTCTACCCACACTTCTCTTCAGGGGTTTTCCCCTTTCATTTATGTATTCTCTGCATTATTAACACACACTGACAATTATTTTACTTCATTTTTCCCAGCTGCTTTTGCTTCTCTTCTCCAGCAGGAAGAAGGAAGTTTACCTTATAATTGTTGATTTCTGGGGGTCGTAGAGGGCCATGAAGAGCTCTGTGTCCTCCCCGATGCGGCACACGAAGTTCCTCACGAACACGTAGAGACTGTGGGTGGGGGACGATGACACGCGCGAGTACGACGCGTAGTCTGGCTGATCCTTGGACTGCTCAGGAGGGGGAAAAGCAGGAGCTGCAGCCAGCAATTCAAGGGCTGGGGTACTACAAGCAGTTTCACTTTTTAGGACATGCAGCAGTTATTGAGAATGTCACAGGGAGTTGGGATTAAAACACTTGTTCCCAGCAAATTAACCCTGCGCTGGTATTGCTCCCAAAGCCTTTAAGACAGGCATGACTGGCAAATAAGTTTCTGACACCCCACAAGTCTCCACCAGTGGCAACATCCCTTTCTTACCGTGAAGCTGGAGAGTTGCCAGGTCACAGGAGGAGAAGTGACACAGATATGGAAGGTCCCACCCGTCTCCCCCGAGCTCTCCCTGCCCACAGGGAGTTGAAAAGCTCAGACCTGGTTCCTCAAAACACTGAACCCTGACTGGGGAACCACTCCCGGGTGCAGATAATGGCAAAGGGGATGCCAGAGAGAGAGGCCTCACATCAGGGGACTTAGTAAGAACATTCTTTGTATGGGATTCTCAACATATTATCTTTTCCCAGTAGGGGTCTCCTTTTAGAAATGGAAGAGGGTTTATTTTACTATTTTTTCAAGTTAAACTCTTTTTCTTCCCTTCTTCCTCCACCTCCAGGAACCTTCCTATCTGGAGAATCTTAGATTTACTTTCATTCAGGAGAAAAGAGCCAGATTAAGTTTCACTCCTGTATAAGAAAACATTGAAAACCTTACATCCTCCAAAAAATCAGGCTGCTTTCAGCACAACTGCTCTGAAGTCCATTTCTCAAATTTTGGTAAAATACTGTTATGTATTTCCAGCACAGTGTTTTTGTTATGTTGCAACTAATTTAAACCCTTTAGGAGAGAGCAAGGCATTGGGTCTGATGATCCCTTCCACCTGGAGATACTCTGTGACTTCCAGCTCAGTTCAGTTCTTAAGGCACAAGGCAATTATATAAAGGGGAAAACATTCTCACCACATAAAAAAAGAAAAGAGAAAGTCTCAAGCTGTCAGTACAGAGGCAAGCCTACAAGTCTGAAAGAATTAATTTTGAACACAGTAAGACAGAGCAGAAGGCTGCAATCCACATCCTGATGGGCTTTCAGTGTCCCAGAAGCACCAGCAAAATGAAGTAAGTCTCTTGGAAGAGGAGACAACATGCTGAGATCAGGACACAGCTGAGCAGGTTCAATGGCTCAAAAATTGGCTCCTGAATTCCATCTCTATCCCATTTCAACCAGCAAGAAACAGCTGCTTAGCGCCTGGTGGCCTAAGCCCATTGTCAGGCTCTATTTTTAGAACAAGTCAGCACAGTCTAGTGCAGACTCCCAAGTTTAATTTTCCTTATATTTTCAATTAATTACATTTGGATATGTGGGAAGTAACATTTATTTAGTGATACTGAGAACAACTCAGAAGGTGTTTTCCAGTGATTTGTCACGAGTGTTCTTGAAGTGTCATGACAACCCAACTCTTTTCTGTCAAGTGTTTTTACTTGCTTTTTTTACAGTTTACTTGCTCGTAAATAGGGAAAAGAACCAAAGAGACTCACAAATCCCTGGAGAGATTCAATACAGAAAAAGGTCAAGGAAGTGCAGTCACCTGCTTTGCATCTGGAGAGATTAAATTTATGCACTTGTCAGCTTTGCTTTGGCACAAGACTCCTGGTGTCTACAAGGTTAGCTGAGCTCCCCTCAGTTCCCCTTCAGGGAATTGAGCCCCAGCAGTGGGACCAGCAGGCAGCAGCACCGCCAGTGCTGTCACAAGCTCCTACAAAAAAACAAGCTGTGGGCACTCAGGGTGTGCAGCTCCACTCCAAGGGTGCAGTTACTCGCTGTGCAACTCAGCCCACTGAGCCCCCCACAGGCAGAATGAGATTCCATACAGGAATCCAAGACTGGCTTTAGGACCATCTTCAGACACAGGATTCAGCCAGGCCTACAGCCCAAACCAAGAGCACAGATCCAGCTCACTCAGTTTGAGGCTTAGCCACATGAATGGGGATTGCCTCTTAAGGTCAGAGGCAAAAGTTGCCATCAACTTTTCTGGCAGAAGGTCACATCCTTCAGCCCTTAGGCTGGTTTTCTGTCTGGAGTTTAGGAAAAGAAGCATTAAGTTTGGCCAGTCGTTCCTACCATTTCCTCCCTGATTCGCTCAGTGATTTTATTTGTCGCTTCTTCATGTGCCCGAAAGAGGCTGATGACACTGGTTTTGTCTGGATCCAGGATATTTCCATCCTCATCTCGAACTGTCAGGTCTAGCTCAAGGATTCTGTGAAAATACAAAACCCATGATGGTTGGGTTATTTTCTTCTCTATAAAGAAAGCTTGGAAATGCAACACACGAGGAGACGCTTCAAGTTTTAAAGTAATAAAGTTTAAATACATTAAACTTTATTTCACTGAAGAAAAATTTAACTAAACTACATGATTTTGTTTTCAAGCTGTTTACACTATTTAGGAATTTATTGTGACATTACCAAAGCATTTAAAAACCTACCACATAAAATAGATCCACCCTGTTCAATGACTTCAACAGTTTTCATCACTTTTGCTTTTTAACCTACATTTGGAATTCGGATGTGCAGGGTTTTCCTGGGACATTCTGCTTCCATGTCACCTTCCTAGTCCCATTCCATAACTCACTCCTATGCTCTGTTCTTCCTTGCTCTCACACAAATAATGCCTTTTTATCTTCTATTCTATTTTCCCCCTCAAAATTAAAGCCTTGTCCACTGTATCTGAGTGTCACCTCAGCCCACAGACCTCCGCCCCTGCCTATCCAGGTTCTCACCCCTCTGTCCCCTCTCGAATTGGTCTCCTCTGTGCTGTGCTGGTCACACTGTTGGAGTGTTCTGGCTGCCCTCACAGCACTGCTGCTCTTTGAATCCTTCTGTGTCAGACTGCAGAGCATCTGCACCACCACCCACAGTGATGTGGGGCTCAGCCTCCCCTCCCACAGTGACCCACTGAGCCCCCACTGGCACTGCCCTTGGTTCCTTCTCCAGTTGGCAAGTTGCCTTCACACAACACAACTCAACCCCAGGCTTCCAGGTGTTTACAAACATGATCCCCCTTCAATATTCCTCTGTGCAATCCCAAATGATTTTAAACATCCTCTTGAGCCCCACCATTCCAAAGGAAGCAGTTTGCTGTCTCAATGTGAAAATAAGGATGTGAAAAGAATCTGAAAGCAATTACGTGTTAATGTCTAAATGAGAGCTTTGACTGGAGTTTTTCAGGGTAAACTCTGCATTGGGGCGACCCCTCAGCTCCAGCCAGTGTAGAGGGATATTTGTATTCCTCAGTGTGTTCTGTATGAACACAATTGACCAGAAATTTTCATCCAAATCACAGTGAATGACTTAAGTTTGGTAACATCTTGTGGTCACTGTTTATGTGCAGCCACAGGTACCCGAAGACTTTCAGCAGCACAAAGGCCTTTGGGCTACAACAACCACAACACTGAAAACAGCCAAAGGCAGATGAGAAACGGATTCCAGTGCCTGTAAAACAAACACTCTGAGGATTCATTTACCAAGATCTCTCTCCCCCTTTGTCAGAAGGTGGAACTCAACAACATGCACCATGTTGCAGTGACCTTTCATTAGCAAGAAGCTGATCAGGCTTTTTGTCAAATAACTGTTTAGTTTCTGGTAGTTTCACTTCTATTACCAGATCCAGAGTTCTGCCTGGGAATTCCCCAGTGAGCTGGGGAGGTGTTTGCAGACTTTCTATGGCCTGGCAGCACCACTTCTGAGGGTCACACAACGTTGTTGGACATAGGCTATGTTTGAGAAGGGTGGACAGGTTCTGGGTCCTGAGTACACTGGTGGTCTATGTATATAAAGGCCAGTTATGTGACCTCAGATATTTACAGCTGACAAGCTCATGCATTTATAATTATCAAAGAAATTTATTATTTGAAACAGCATTTTGCTATGAGAAGCCTCAGCAGGGTATCCACTATTATTACAGGAGTATCAGGGAGAAGTTTGAAAAGGAGGATTCCACATAAATTACAGTTTCTGAATTCCAAAACTGCAAACATGAAAGCTTTATCATCATCTCTTTGATAAGCTTTAGAATAAATCAGATTTTCCAGAAGCAGTGCAGGGCACTTACCTGTTCCCATAGTCAATTTTGGAAGTGACTTTCTGTTTGAGTTCTTTGAGCTCATCTTTTGGCAGAGTCCCGGACAGAAGCTGTGACCTCCACTCCATCAAGTCAAACATCATGGACTGCACCTGCTGGAACCTCTCTTTCTTGTTTGTCTAAGACATAAAAGAAAACAATAAGTTTCAGGCCTCGAGTTGAAGTTAAATATGTGTCATATTTAAGTAGTTTGGAAAGAGATAGGGATATTATTTTTGTTTTATTTAAATGTGCTGTTTTAAGATACTTTAAAAGTCTCATCAAGAGACATTATTACAGTAGCAATTTACTTCTGTATGAGATCCTGATAAGACCATGCTGGGAACAACATTTGATTGTGTATTAACACATTTAAGAGAAAAGTGAGAGAATGCACAGAAGTCATTAAAGCAGTTCTGGTGTCATTCACTGAAAAAAAGAGGGTTGTTGACTTGAACAAAAGGAAGAATAAGACTTTACATGTTCCAGAAGGGAGATGTTCCAGAAAACTGAGGAAAAAAAAAAAAAAAGAAGGAAAATCTAATGGCTGGGATCCTGGAATAGTCAGAGCAATTCCTGAGACTGCCAAATGCCAATGGTTACAGGTTCCCAGGGACCCTTCAACAACCTTTGTTCCAACATTCCAAGAACACCATGACTCTTTCAAATGCATCCTAGTTATCTTTTATGCTCCTGTATGGAAACTTCTCAACTCTGCAAACCAAAATCATGCACCATTTATCACATCCAGGATATTCCAGGTTGAAACCAAGGCCATGAAGCCACAGCACTCCTCAGCACATCATCAGCCTTTGCATTCACAGAATCATCCAGGTTGGAAGGGACCTTCAATACCATCCAGTCCAACCCTAAGCCCAGCACCATCACTGCCAGGGTAGAGGGCTGGACTAGACTTAAAACTACTAAAAAAAATGGTCATTATCTAAGAAGAGAGGTATCAATTCCTTAAATCCACCCAGAGCCCACCCTGCTTCAAGGAAAACACACAGATTTGAACAAGGTGCTGACTAGCAGGCAAAACCCAGTGAGCCACGTGTCTTACCACATAGAGCTGCTTCCAGATGCTTCCCCATTCCCAAAGAGTAGTGGTGACTTCTTGAACTAAAGGAATTTCAGCAGGTATTATGTTTTCTGTATGTCTAGGAAAGAGAGAAAAACACAAAGAGTGTCTGTGTTTCGTGGGTGTGTGTTGGAATTGCTGTGGCTCAGATACATAAAGGCCTTGAAACTCATTCTTTAGCAGACAATGTAATACAGCAGATAATTCACTACCTTTTCTTTTCAACAGTAACTTCCTTGATGTGGATGAAGGATTTAGGAAATATTCCCTGTTGAAGGAAAAAAAAAATCCACACTTATTCCCCAAGAACACTTAGGTGACAACCATGACTATAAACATAAACTTTCATTCACCTAAATGGCATATCCAAACTAACTGTTGGCTATTTAGATTTCTCTTTTGCATTTCTGTTTGACAGATAAATAATAGAAGTCCTGGCATCTCCTCCTCTGCAAATACAGAATGCACAGAACATGGAATCCCCTCTTCCACCCATCTCCCCCAGGAAACAGTACCATTAAACACAAGTTAATACAATGCAACCTAAAGTCAAGAAACATTGTGTCTGTGCATCAGCCTACACATCTCACTTTGTTGGACAAAAACACAGTCTAATTTATAGAGCAGCTTGCTTATCAGAGCAGAAGAGAGACACTGATACAGGATCATTGCACCTGGTGAAGGAAATCCCTTGGGATGAATGGCCACTGACATGGAGATCAGTGAACTCCAGCTTTACTTTAGGCATAAGAGTCAAGAACATCATGCATAAGGTTAAATTTGCTTTAACAAAAAAGGTCAGTCTTTCCTTTGCAATGCACAAAAAAGGAATCACTTGGTAAAGCCACCAACTCTCAGCCCTCCTTGGTGTGTGTGGCCCCACTGCAACTGAGCTTTGGGGCTCACTTGGCACTCCCCAGGCTGGGCAGGGAGATGCCCAGCGGGATGCAGCAAAGGTTTCCTGACACCAGGTTTCCTGGCAGTGCCAGCATGTGTTGTAGCTGGCCTGGGTAGAGAACAAATGGGCAGCAGACCAAGTGGCCTTGCCCTACAACAGCTGAATTTTCTGAAGTGATCCTAAAGGAATGTTAAACACTTAGTCTGTCATGACAATCCTCAGGTGAACCTGCAAATCTCTTCTTGGTAATTAAACTAAATTCTTCTTGGATCCTCCTCCATTCAACAACTGACTTGTGCTTCTATAAGTACCACAATAATTCAATAACACAAGTGCTACTTCACAAAGCCTTTCTCCAAATTAGATTCCAGTTTTTATAGCCATTTTGTTCTAAGCACTGGATCTTAATCAAGACAATCATGTCTTATCACTTCCACAATTTTTTTATTAAGTTCAAAAGATTCCATGAAGAAGCAAAGTAAAAGAAGGTCATACTAATAATAAAATTTAGTGATATCTTTGTACATTAGATTAATGATATTTCTTAAAGAATTTATCTTGAAGCCCGTTGGCAATACTAGGAATTAGTTAAAAGGAAGTGATTGGTTCTGGTAAATACTTTCCCTTTTTAGTTTTAGATCAAATTTTAACCAATTCAAATAAAAATTTTTATGTAGAATAAAGAGCAATGGCATTTTGATTCAAAAGAAATGTCCAAGGAGTAACTAAAACACAGGTGTAATATTGGAGAGGATGGTTTGCCAGTCTGTTATCCACCCTGGAGTGCTGCAGATCAGCCAGCTGCTGGTCACTGCCTGGGGGATCTTCTACTGCCGGGCTGTGCCAAGAACTTGTGGTGAACTCCCTCATTGCTGTCCTGCCCTCCCTGTGAGGAGCAAGAAATTGGAGCCAGCAAATCATGGTTTGTGCAGGTTTGCTGGAGCTCATGGAATGGCACAAACAACAGGCAGAAGTCTGGAGATCCTTCCTAAGTGCCACAAACAATGACTCATTCCTCTGTCTTTTAGGATGAGGAGTCTTTGGACAATGAAATGAAACAGCAGCTCAAGGGCCTGATATCTGGAAAGTAAGTCTTGTCACATATAGTTTGTAAATAGACACAAATTAGTTACTCTAAGTTAATTTAAGCCATTTCTAATACCTACCAAGCCACTGAACACAAATTAGGAAAAAAGAGATAAAGAAGAATTACATCATCTCAGTCTGTTCTGGGTTGTTCTCTGTCGGCATATTCTCTGCCCTCAGCTGCCACTGTTCCTCAGATACCCCTTTGCCGGGGGCTGTGAGGGGGTTGTGCATCCTTTTCCCAAGATACAGGGAAGCAACTTCCAGCAAAGAGGTTTGCTGTGATACAGGCAGGAGGCTCTAGCTACAAATGTCTCTGTATTGCTGCTGCCTAAAAGAACTTCGTGTTAAGAGCAAGGTACAGAAAAAAAATAAAAAAACTCCACATTCAAATCGAGTTTTTCTTCTAGAAAAATGCACTGAAGACAAAGAAGTCATTTTCTTGCTAATTGATTTCCAAGTCACTATAGCCAGGGTAAAAACTATTCGTCTGTTGCTTTCCATCTTCAGGTACAAGAATATTTAACAATACTTATAATAATTTTTTTAACTAATATGATTTTTGTATGGTACAGATATTTAGGAATTTAAGCCTCACACAAGATATCTGTATTGTATGCAGCCAAAGAATCCTTAGAAAAAATAAGGAAAGAAACACATCTAAGTAGCAAATCAGCTCAAAATTTAATTCAAGTGGCATCTTTAACAGTCTCTTAACCTGAAGAAACAGTGATTTCTTCTTCATTGATCTGCTTTTCCCATTCCCACTCCTATTTACTAACATTGTCCACGATGAATGCTGGTCATTTCATCCTTTTTGAAAGGCAAGAGAGAGGACAGAGTTGAGTGGAGAGGTCAGAATAGGACTGTCTACTGAGAGAACCTACAAAACCCTCTTCGTGGGTTGATTTGTAAAGAACAGTCCCATAGAAATGAAGAGTGGGGTCTTACCTCTGCTCCTTTGTATCTGACCAGGTAACCCTTGTACCAATCTAAAAAGAAGGAAGATCACTTGGTATGACAAAAAACATGCATTAAAAAGCATTTAGTAAAGTTGTGAGATTTATTTCATGTAACAAGTACCCAGAATAATGTTTATAAAAACCAGTAGTTACTTCAAGCACACACAGATTAAAGGAAACACCAGGCAGCACATTAAGCATGACTTGCATTTTAGCAAATATAATTATATGGGCAACTTGTAAGTCTTGCTTAGCAAGCACAGATAATCTTACACAAAATTTAACACACACACACATATATTAAAAAAAAAAAAAAAAAGTTGGTTGAGTTGCTTTGCAGTGTAATATATACCACAGGCACTTAGACATCTATCCCAGCCAAGATGGCCCATGGTCCTGAGTAGCCCCTGAAGCTCCTCTGATCATGTTCTTGGTGTATCATTAATTCAATACAGCACATGGTTGTTACTTGCCCAATTTCCTTGTATGTAATAAGACTAAACCATCTTTCTTCCTTGAGGAATTACAGCTTTTGGACTCAGCTCAAATAAGCAGCTCCCTGGTGGAAAGTTCAGGTCAGAACCTCAGGAAAATCAGGGCTAATATTTGCCTTCTGCTGCATTTGTAACCAGAAACCCCTTCTGGAAGATAGGAGTGTAAAATTGAAGTAGTGGCAATTAAAACACAAATTCAGACTTTGTTCCATCTTTCCACAGTTAAAGCAAAATAAACCCCTACAAAAAACCAGAAAATGCAGAGTTCACCCTTACTGAATTCCAGCAGAGGCCATGACCACCCTGCACACACCCACCATGAGAAGTCACCTACACAGCAACAGTGTTTAACTCTGTGGAATATTACATTTTTTCACCCCCAAAAAAGCATTTTCTAACTGAGAGCACACATTTTCTAATGATAATCTCATGAACAGATAAGACCTCTTTCCCACCACTTTTCCTCTCTCCCCATTTCTAAGGCAGCACACGTATTTCAGCCATGTAACAAACCATAAGAACCACCAATCCCAATCAAAAAGGTGGTGTTCTAAGTCCCAGGAGGACCACTGACCTCAAAGAAAGACTCAGCACAGACTTTTTCAGGTTTTTTGCACTGGTATTCTTTTTTCCTCCCAGTGTCTTGTCACCAATAAAATTCCATCTTACAGCTAAAACTCCATTACTTGCACAAGAGTACAAAACCTATTTCTGCCCATTTGCTGTGCCAGCACTTGTATGTTCTGGGCACACACTTTGGGCATGCAAACCCGACTGAAACAAGACATGAAAGGAGCGGAGGAGGAGCCAACCAACCACACCACTCTGCTGCTGTGGGTGGCTCACCAGCTGCAGCTGGCAGAACATGTCCCAGGTGTCTGAGAACAGATGAACTTCACTCACAATGCGACAGATTCCACTCCTCCATTGACAAACATTTCATAAAGCAAGGTATGACTTAATGCATCAAGGACAGAGGATTCAGAAAAGACTTTTATCTAAAGAATAACCCCATAAGATCATCGCTCAGCTCTGGGCTGGGCTGGTAACCAATGTACCACTGAAATGAGATGTATGAAATGCTATTTCTGCAACTGAAAGGCCATACAGGGAAAAGGGGGCTTCTGGTTTGCATATGCCTTTTTTTTTTTTTTTTTGCTTAGATGAAATGCTTAGAATGGAGGCTTGAAGAATTATACAGGGTTTTCATTTCCTGAGAGAGGACATGGATCATTACTCGTGACTCTGAGATTCATCTGTTGCCTGTCTAATGAGTGACATCAACATTTCACTGATGCTTAAAGATCCTGAGTTTCTCTTACAAGGAGAAGAAAAGCCATGTGCTCCAGCGCATTGGAAAGGTGCTTTCTCAGATGTTCCTCTCTCAAATCCTTTGTTGTTTCCATGCAAAACAACCTAGAGCTCTGGGCATGGCATGGACATGAGCCCTTGCTGCCCGATGGCCGCAGTGCCTGTGAACACTCAACCACCTCTGACTGTGCCACGCAGCACTTGGCCCTTCTCTTGAACACAACTACAGTTGGTAAGAGAAACCAAACACATTCTACCAGCAGAAGTAGGTGGAAGAAGGTACTTTTACACTACATTTTGTAAAATTCCCAGCACATTAAAAAAAACCCAAAACAAACAAAACCTTCTTAACCTGGTCAGGAACATGACTACAGGTTGAAAATAAATTGGCTGTCTGTCATGCACAACTTGGATTTTTATTGCTTAGCACGTTAAGTTGGATGGTTTTCAGAAATGTTTCTATCACGCTGCCCCTCAGATTTCTTGAGCACACTGGGTTTCCTTTTTATATGACCAGGGTGCTGAACGTCTCCTAGCAACAAATACTTAGTTCGGTGGCAAAAAATGTACTCCATTAAAGCTTCAATCAAATTTGGTGTCCCTTGCATCAGGTACATCACAAGCTGGCACAAACTTTACAAGTTCTACGTTCACCTTGATGACTTCCTCATTTGGTAACGGCTTCCCAAAAAACCACATGTAGTGTAATAAGTCTAATTTTGGCTCCTCAAAAAAGAATAGTTCTTCCTCAAAATAGATCACCACCACCACCACTACTAAAAATAAGAGCAATAGACAAGCACTGATGTAATACAGGGAATTGCTGTGGAGTGAGAGGGTTATGTACTTCACAGAAAAACCTACAGCTTGAAGGCAAGTGACTTACCTTCACAGGACTCCAAGATGTGGACCACATCACCAATCTGTAGAGGTAGTTGTGGGATTCCTGTGCCTTTGAAATTGTAAATAGCTGGAAAATTAAAGGATGAAAATTGGGTTTTTTCACTACAGCCATATACTACAAATACACTGAAAACAAGCAAGGTTGTTAAGATTCTGATACTGGGATAAATACACTATGATAGACAAACACAACCATTAATTCTATCAAGAAGCTACATTTGCCACCAAGAATTAATCTCTTTGCTTGTGTCAGTTGAAAGGTGGTGAAAATGGCCAGTGCTAGAAAACAAACCCTAACAAGTCCCACAGGAAACTCAGCATGAATGTGGAAACAAGCTCACCACCTGCTCTGCACAGGATGTGAGGGCACCTGCTTAGGTGCAGGTCTTGGATAAATACACGCTCACAGTACTGGAGAACTGTGTGTCTACTGGTCCCAAGGATTTAAGCCCACGGTTCACAGAAACTTATGGCTACACTGGTGAGAAAGGACACAGAGATGCCTATAAAAACTGAATTTACTGAATTATGCCCTGGGTTTAGATGCCTCAATTCAAGATGAAGCTGTTCTTCACAAGGAAGCAGCAGAAAGGTTCATAAGTTTCCTGATTCTCTGCCTGACTCTGAGAAGAACAAAGGAGCAGTGGATTGTACGAGTGCTCTAATCAGCAGCTGATCTAGATGTGGTTAAGAAAGAGCAGTTTCAGAGAGAATTCAAGAAAATAAACCTCTTTGCCAGCTCTTGCTCTGGGGCCACAGGATGTGGGCTGCTATGGTAACCATGAACCTCTGCAGGTTTCTTCCCTCAGGGGCTTGCTTAGACACTGCAGGAACAGCACCAGAGGGTACAGGTGGTCCCTGGAGTTGAATCACACAGGGCCACTGATTAAAACATGTACCTGAAGCCTAATTAAACTGTACAGGCAGGACCAGTGACCCTGGCTACCAAACTGGAGCTCCTTGTGCAGGAAGAGTGGCACCCAGCAGAGCCCTGGGGTGCTCAGGGCAGTGTCCCAGTCCACCCACACCCCCCCAGCTGGAGGTGCTTTGGATTGGGGGAGAACCATCAGTATATTGCCCCATCCCTTTTGCTCCCCCCATCCAGGCTTCTAAAGCAGGAGATTCACCTCTGCTAGGCCAAAACGTGTGTTTGACACACTTGATTGAAAGATTTTACTTGAAATTCTGTCTGAAGTCTCCAATTCAATTGCCTTTCAGCAAAACGCCAATGGGAAGAGTGTAGAGCTAAATACAGTAATCCTCTTCACTTTACATACAGTTCCTAAATTATGCTGCCTGTATCTTTTGCCATCCTTATATTTGATGTATTTCTGGAACAGAAATTTGAAGGAATTTCAGATTTAAGAAGCTTACTGGACCAAAAATAATTTCTTTTTCTGTGTGACATGAGCCATTCCCAGCAGTTCCTCCTCCTGAGTGGGCTTGGGCCCTTCAATTTAAGGGGAAAATAAAGAATAACTCTGAAGTGAGGCTCTGCTGTCCACACTCAGCCATTTATTCAAGAGAATCTTGAAGACACTCCCTCACAGAGCAACCTTAGGTCAACACAAAATGGAAATTCAGTAGTAGATGTGCACAGCATATGGGTAGTTCTGTTCTGACTGCTTTCTTTTCAAGCAGTGGAAGATGGTAAAACTCTGCCAAGTTATTAAAGACCCATTTCCACGGGGGTGTTTGGGAGCTGTGGGGGTTGTGTGTGCTTCTCCTGTTTTCCTGGAATGTCCACGCAAATTCCGATGACTGTTGACTAACACTTTAAATTTCAAAACATGCACTGCTCTCCTCAGTTGTGGCTGTCTCCAAACATAGATGCAAACCACCGAGTCATATATTTACATTGCATTTTGGGTTTGCTCCCTTCAAACCTTCATTTAACAGCCAGGAATAAATTGAAAAGTGCAGCAATGAAGTGACAAAGGAAGTGGCTGTATCAGCTTGCACTTTTCTAAATGACTAAGTGGAAACTTACCAAGAGAGATTTTATTGTACAGCTTGGATCATTTCATAGGAGGAGTTCAACAAATCCTTTTACAAAGGTTTAAGTTGTAGACCTATCCAGACCTTTTAGGGTTGCAAACCACCTCCCATACACCATTGCAAAAACTCTAAACAACTTGATACCACGAGGTGCATCTGTACATCTCATCTACAGCTTAACCATCACATTTGCTAATTTTTTAGTTATTAACTGTGAATGAAACTTTAGGTATTATAGCCAACTATGTCTTTCCTCAGCTGTCAGAGAGGTAATTTCATACACTGAACTGGGATCCTCTGATATTTTTGTCACCTCAGAGTTCACCATCCCTGCGGAGGGTCCCCCTTTCCTCCACACTCTGTTGAGATCCTCAGGGTTGTGTGCCCATGGTGTACAAACACACAGTTAACTCATTCTGCTCCTCAAAAATAAGAAAACCCCATATGGAGTTAAATTCTTTCAGTAGAACACTCACAACAGGCTTCCCCCCTCCACCCCAGAAGGAAACTCTCCAGTAAGTAGAAATAAAAACCCTTTCAAATCACTCAAGGACTTTCCTGCCAACTCTCTCTCCCAGCCAGAAACACCAAAGGAGTCTGGATCCTCAAGGCACAGAAAGTGGCTTGTTTCAAGAGCCCAGTTTCCATCCTAAAACCCAACAGCAACTCCTGACCCAGGAGCAAGTGCTGCCATGGCAATAGGTGTGGTGGGAGAGCTTGGGCTGGCAGATGCCCCCCAGCAGGCAGCACCAGGCTAAGCTGTTGCCATCCCAGTGCCCCTGTTTCTCCCAGAAGGACACAGAGAATGCCCAGCAGCTCCAGAGCTCCTAAACAGGGGCTTTACAGTTCGCTGAGAACAACCAGCACATTTCCTCTGAATGAGTAAATAAAAGCTGCCTTTTTAGAGCTCACCACAACCTCAGTGGTAATTTTATAGCACTCCTGACACAAAGGGCAAACAAACAAACAGCCCAGTGAAAAACCCCCTTGGATTCCAGGTGTGTGTTTTGAGTTCCCCCAGGAGAGGAGCTGAAGACCAAAACAGCACATCAATATTGCCCCAGGGAGCAGAAGCACCAGGACAAGCTGCTGACAAGAACAGCTTCCCCAACTGAGCCCTGCTTGAGCACAGGTGGGCTTGAAATTGTACTTCAGGAGGAGGGAAACAATTCCGATCATGTTCAAGGAGAATGGCCAAAGATGGTTTTCTTTTCCAGCCAAACAGTAGATGCAGTAAGGATAGGGACTCTGGGACTCTGCACCACCCTCACACCCAGAGCTTGGGTGAACCCGCAGCATCCATCCTAGTGGCAAAAAATGAGGATGAAGAAAATTCCTCTGTTTTCATTTAATTCCTACTTATCTTTTAAAGCCAGACCTACTGGATGTGATTTGCACATTCCCCCACTAGATACTGTCTCTCTATATATACAGATACACGTGTGGATGTTATAGAACTTGCCTTGTTCCACCACACGGGCATTGGGCACGTTTTCTAGAGCAGAGCAATGCAAACCTGTAGCAAACATTGCTCTCAACATTCCAAAATACAAAGCAAATCCAGCAGTCACACTGTTAAGATTCCTATTAAAAATTAAATTAAAACAAGCACAGATTAAAACAGATTAAGGTAGAAACACAGTTAATGTTTTGTAATTCAAATTCCACGTCCTCCTTGATGCAGAGAATGATAAGCAGAACACAAAAAACCCCAAACCAACCAACCAAACAAAAATAGCTAACAGAAAAAAAACAACAAACAAAAAATCCCCTAAAAACATTATAATTTGTATCTGATTGGGAGCATTTACACACAGAACACAGTAGGAAAGTCACAGTAACCCAGGTAACAGAATCCCTTCCTCAAAAAGGTAGAATTCTTCAGTATTCACGTACTTTAAAATCCAATATTGGGGCTATTCACATGATTAGCCTGCACTCTACTGAATATGGGAATGGTAAGTAAGGAAAATCCCACAACGATTTTTTACCCTAATACTCTGACCTGTCTTTCCTACCTGTTTGCCTTTGTGTGCATTCCCTGCCCTGCTCTTTAGAATAAATCCAAGCACTGCATTGTTCCATTTTGAGGCTCACCTTTTTGTAAAAACCATGTTTCAAGTTGGTTTCCTTGGCTACCTTCCACCCTTCCACTCACACAGAATTTGAAAAAGATTCCTAAAGGATTGATGAGGCAGCTCCTGATTTCACTTCTCCATAACAGAAGGACCATTAGGGGTGATTTTGATATAATAACTCAAGAAGTGTTTTGCATATTCCATTTCTAATTAATAGCCTCAGCAAGAATCCTGTTCTGCTTTTTTTAAATATTACATCTCCCCTTTTATGAGGAGTAAACTATTCATAAAAGATCAGTTCTTCATGTTCATTCATTTTCTTCTCATGAAATCAGGGTAAAATCAGTGACCAAGGACACCAACAAACCCTAAGCGAAAATATTACACATTCCTAACAGGATTTCTTAACTTTGGGAAAGATGTCCCTAAATTTTATATCCCAGAGTTGTGAGTTAAGGGTGCCCCTTGAATGTCACAGGGCAAGTGAGCTGTAATGAACATGACCTGACGGACACTTCACTGGTCAGAGTGAGCACCAGACCTTGGGGTGGGCTAGAGGTTGATTTAATTAATTGAAAATCATGTTCCAAGGGGAACTCAGTTCTCAGTTATCTCAGATAACCAATGAACAGAGATTTCCTGGGGGACAGATGGAGGTTTTAACTGACTTGATCTACTTATTTTCCTGAAACATAATAAAGTCAGTAGGGATTATAAGAACCAGGAAGTTCTGACATACCCAGCTAGTTACAGCAAGATGTACAGAAGATGCTTCTCTTCAGATAAAAGAGTAGCATAGTAATTTTGCTTAAAAGCCTTCATGAAGAACAGGGTATTTAGTTGTGATGTTTTCTTTCCACAAAAAAATTACAGATTAAAATATTCCTTTCCTAGTTTTGCCTTCATCTTACTTCAGTTTGCCTTTTGTTGCTCCCCAAGAGGCTGGAACAGTCTCTGTTGTGTTCAGGGGTTGCATTTCACAGAGTGGCCCACCAACAGAGAGCAAAGCTCTACTCCTCTACTCCCTTACAGCTCAACCTGTTGAGCTTCCAGAGATGGACAATGATTTCCAGAGGGGTTCAGCAGATGAACTCAGACAAGGCAGCTGCAACCCTTTACACTCAGGTTGAACATGTGCTTTTCAGAAGTCACCCACTCCTCTCCACAGCTTGTGCTTCGAGTTGACCAACACCCATTTCCAGCTTTAGCAGCACAGGACCTGAACTGCTGAAGCAGCATCTGACCCTTGAGCTGAGCATTCCAACACAGTATTTCACCAGACCCTCAGGGTCTGAGCAGATGGCAAACACCTTCCTTTAGGAATCTGCCATCCAAACCATGACTATTCCATCTCATCCTGTCCACAGAAGTAGCACATATTTAAGCTGGGAATGCTTCAGGACTAAGAACAATTTCCACATGTAAAATCAGGATTTGTGGTTTCTAAGTGCAAATCTGAACATCTGCTACCTGGACCACCCCCCTCCCCCTCCCAATTTGATGAAGTCCAACACAAAAGTGGGCACACTGGCTGCGTTCTGCCATCACCGAGGAGTGGGGTGGCCTCCCCAGGGTACCCTGCAGCAAAGGATTGCTCACCCACAGCACACAGGACCCAACTGGCACAGACTTTATGACACAGTAGGCTCAGTTTGCCTGCAGTTCTTTTCCTGAGACACAGGAGGCACATCTACAACAGACCATGAACTCAAAAACCTCTTCAGTTGTGAATACAGTTGTCAGTACCCCGTATTGGAAGCCTCATGAGCTAAAGAAAACTCATCAAGTTTAGCAATTAGACCACTTCCCTGCCAATTTCTAAGAGCATGAATTTATTTACAATACAGGACAGAACAACCAGTGGTGGTGGCATATGCTTGTCTGGTGATTTAATTATTCTGAGGAAAAGATTCTCCCACTTTTCTCACCAAGTTACTTAAGGAAGGAATATACTTAAATTCCCAAGGTAAAGGAAAAAAAAAAAAACCTGTGAGCCAGCAGCTTGGCTAAGAATAGGAACTCCTGGATATAACCTATGGGGTGTTTGAATTATTAACCTCAAGCAATTGTGCAAGAGCAGAGACAGGAGGCTGCTACTGAAGCCAACCCACCAGAAAGCTACACGTGGGAATACTTACATCACTATATTCTAATATTGTTGGAAAGTCCTTTTCATTATTGTTCCCATTTCTCCTACTCTGCTTTGTGACAGACTAAACCACAGACACTGCTACAACTGTGATTTTTTACATACAAGTATTAAGTGCCATATAATCCAATGCTTAATAGCAAACCCTTCTTGAATCCAGGAAATGGACTTGGGGGGAGCAGAAGAGCAGCAAGTGCTACCACACACTGCACAGATTCTCTTCTGCACTGGAACCCCTGTGTGCTCTTGGGTGAGAGCAGCAGGACAGCCAGACTAGGGCAAAGGAAATACCCCCAGGATCCAGGGTCAGTTTTTCCCAGTGACCTACTCTTGATCTAAAATTATAGCTCTGGACATGAAAACAAACATGGTTGGATTGGCCGTGATTTATGAAATATTTTACAGGGTAATTTTTATTCTGTGTGGCTTGTTGCACCTTTCACATACCACAGAGAATGGTACAGGGGCAATAATTAAGTACTTTCTACTATTTGTAATATGGAAACAGAAAATATTTACACCCTTTATTTTGTAATATAAACTGCTACCACAACAGGCTGCTTCCATTTCACAATTCTGCTACTGCTGCATATGGAAGTTGAACAAGAAAACATTCTTTTCCTCTTAGTAATACCTTGATGGCTCATTTTCTTTCCTGAAGGCAGCTGGGTGGGTCTCTTGGTTTTAATATATTGCACAAAGCACTACGGCCTACTTAAACCGAACAGTGTCTTTTAGAAGAATGTAGAAGATTAGAACTAAGTACTACTATCATCTTTTTGATTTTTTTTGTTCTAATTTTAATTTTTTTTAATAGCAATTCAGTCTCTCAGCCAAGTTAACATCATTCAGTTTAAGATGACAACTTTCCTTCCAAAAATACTACTTACCAACTGAAATACAGATTTGATTTTTTTTTTCTACAAGACTAATCACAAGTGACAGTCTTGCAGAAGCAATTGCAGGATTCCCCTTCCCCTATGTTTGTCCTCCACAACTTCTGCCTGCTGGGCACTGAACACCACCCCACTTAGCCCACTGCTGAAAGACCGAGGTGGGAGAGCTGCGTTACTATGACAGTGAGTTGACACCCATGTACTTCTTATCATTCTGGTTGAAAGATTAAGACCTTGTCCAACACAGACCCTTTCAAAGCAGCCACCCTGGTGAGGTGGAAGGTGTTAACTCATCTCAGCAGAGCAAACACCTGCCCACATCCTGCTGGGGAGGCAGAACGCCGAAACCCAAATGGCAGCCCCGAGTTACGTACCTACGCCGCTCTTCTCCGTCTTGTGCCATCTTGCCATCACACATGAACCCTGGAGGCTCCAGAGGATGCCCACCAGGAAGGGACCTGAGGTTCCTGCGATGCAGCCTCGAGGCTGGGGGTGGCAGACACCAGCCCCCCCAGCCCAGCCTGTCACCGAGGCGCGGGCGGAGGCGGCCGCGAGGGCTCTGCGAGATTTGCTGCTCTCAGAGCTTCCTTCCTCTTTTCTCTGCCCAAGACACGGTCATGGGGGAGGGGAATCCCAAACTGGGTGTTGCTGTTGCGTGATGCTGATGGCAACCAAGCCCTAAACTCCAGAGCTGTGTGTCTGCCCAGCTGCAGGGACACCCTCTGGGCTGGCTTAGGTGAGCTCGGAACAGCCCCCAACACCACATGGGAAGGGTTTGGCTCCACAGGTCTCTACACCTTAGAACCCACTCTCTCCTAACCTATTCTGGAAGAAGGATTTGTGTTTTTCCCAACAGTCCACCACTCCTAAGAGAAACAGAGTGAAGGCAAAGCCACATTTCAAACAGCACTCGTTCCTTTATGTTTGGAGGAAAAAACCAGGAGACTCTTTAATCTCTAAACAAAGAAGCATTTTTTAACAACTTAAGACAAAACTGCAAAAAGTAACTTATGGCATATTTATAGCCTTTCATCCAGGCTGCTGTGTGAGCTAACTTGCATAAAGACATTTGGGATCTGCAAAGATCAAGCCAAGTCATTTGTAGTGTGGATTAAGGACAATAAACTGAATTGAAGGCAAACATGTCACCACACGTCTTCTTTACTTATGGCTTGGACATAACAAACAAAATGCTTGAAAATATTTACTATTTGTTTCTTTCATCTCCTGCTTAGTACAACAAATTTACATGACAACGCTGTCCTCTGGATGTTACATTGCAACTTAGCCATCATTGTTTATCCAGTGTTTGACATGCCAGGCTACATCCTCAGGATAATTTGGTAACACATGACACTTTATTTCTTAGTTTTAATGAGAAGTCATGTGGAGCACAAACTGCCAAGTCTATCTCATTGCATGTGGACTTCTGATGGATATTTCTGAAGGAAAAATCACTTTAAACTTGACCAGATTTGCTTGAATTGCCCTAGTCTTAGCCACGTGTACATTCTAAGTTTAGCAAAAGTATTTAGCTTGTTACTCTCTCCTAAAATAACATGAAAATGCATGCTATGTTTATTAAAGTGAGCAAAATTCTGAGCAACTCCCATTATCTCCATTCAAAGACAAACAAAAAAGCTCCACCTACAAGTTCAAAATCTTTCCCACCCATGGAGCGACTGGTTTAGATTGTTCTTCTGTCAAAGAAGTACCTTGAAACAGAACCATTTCATCTTTTAGTTTACAATGGGTTTGGGGCAACAGCTTCCTAAGCAGTGACAACCACCTTCCTTGCTCCTCCCAATCCCTGCTGCAGCAAATCCCCCCTTCCCACTTACTGTTTGACTTAAAGGTTGACCTGCTTTTATTTTCTTGTTCTGCATTGCTCTTCCTCATTGTCTTCCCTTGCAGAACAGCAATCCTGATGAAATCTTCCTGGGACTTCTTTACAGACACGCCTCATCACATAGATCTACAAAACAGCCCCATACTTGGAAAGTAAGTTACCTAAAACCCATCAGTGTCACCTTCAAGCTGGGATCCACTTTGCAACACTTCCCTGAAGCCCTCCTGTGATCCTGCAGAGCTCAGCACCCCGCAGGGACCGGGCTCTGTGCAGAGCTCACATTCCCCTCTCCTAACCATCCCAGAGTGCCCCAAATGCCAACCAACTCCAGCACCCCCCCTCCTGCAGACATTGCTGCTCCCCACGTGCCATCCCCTCCCCACACCCAGCTCTCAGCATTGCACAGCTGCTCTTACTTCCTCCCCTTGTACTTTCACGATGCTGCTTTTGCAACTCCTTCATTAGAACTTGCTGCCGCTTCATCCCCTGTGTCTGAAAAACATCCAGGCTGTAACTCCTAAGAAACCAACTGAGGAACAAAATCTTTCTTTTAGCTGCAAGAGCAAAGTTCACCCAGAGCAAGGCATGCACAGTAACCCAGAAATCCTGTTCTTAAGTTACAGGACAAACCCCAACATGGATCTATAGAGTTCAGCATAATTTTTACACCCTTTGTCAGAGGAGGCTTTTATTCCAAGTGGTTATTTATGTAGTTACCATTCCATGTGAATATTCCACAGAAAAGAGTGGACAGATTCATCACCCTCACATCTTATTTTCTCCTTAAGTCTTTTTCCAGACAGAAGGCCTTTTAAGGAAAGGCAGAAATTCCTTGCTTCCCCAGAAGATGAAACTCTGCCCAGGGAGTTCACAGGCAGAACATCCCTTTCTTGGGACTGGGGGCATGCAGAGGAAGGGAGACAATTCTTGTTTCCTTTAATATTGCTATTGATTCTAGGAAAGATTCTGTAAGGTGCTATCTAATTATCCAATTTTTGCCATGCTAATTTCCATTACATAGAATTCAAGCGGAAAACAGAAGTTACATTTTATTGCCTCAAAATTCTACTCTTTGCCAAGATATGTGAGCAGCTGCAGAGAAGCAACTGAGGTGACGAAACAGAACCAAATCACACACAATGCCTTAAGTATATTATGGCAAAAGCAAACCCTGAACCCCAGCTGTGTTCCCCCAGCTGCTGCTCCTCTGCAAGAGATGTGTGAGCATCTTGTCATGTGCAGTAAGTTACACACTCCAAGGAAATCCAGCAGCAGAGGTAAAGCAGCTCCTGGGGGTAAGACATAACCCCAATGAATTTTTCATGTGCTGAGGTAACATCCCAGTTTTGTTTTTAGCATTAACAAGATATTTCAAATTAGAAATCAAAACAAAACAACTAGGAATGGCATAGGCCAGTAGCTCAACATATACTTAACTACAATGTAATTCAACATACCATTAAGTGTCTTTCTAGACAAGCTGCAGCTCAGGACTCCCATTTCAAACATCATCCCATGTCCACTTACCTAAGGTTTTCCTTTAAGCAGAACAATAAGGGACTGCAGTTGTTTTATGCCATTTGTGTCTCAGGGTACAGTGACACTAAACAGAGGTAATTTGTACCACCTACATAAAGAAATTTTCTTCTAACATTTTCTAACACAAAAAGCAGGATTTCTCCAACCTAGCATCATGTTCACACATGCAATCAAAGAATGTTCCATGGATAGACATTTGCTTCCAGTAACATCCTGGAATATCTTGAGAGAACAAGGAAATATTTCAATTTTTATAGACATCATTAATAACAGACTGCAAAATCTGGATACAATCGGGTTCTGTGACATGTGGATTTCTGCTTGTTAACTCAACAACTTACCTGTGTCGAAATGGACTGAGAGTGAGGCAGTTCTGCACTGGGAAGGAATGTGGTCATTAAAGTTGCCTTTCCCACATCTGCAGCCACTTCTGCTGTGACTCAGCTCTGCAGTTGAGTTTTTGCTGAGGTGAGTGATGAGCTGAAGCCACCCACGTGCACAGCCACAGTAACCCCAGGCATCACCTCTGGCCTGGCACAACTGTCACCAAGCATGGCAGCTCCATCACTGCTCCCCAAGGGATTTTTCCATGAGTCTTACAGAACTTTCATCTTAATTGCCAAGCCTTTTACTTAGAAGGTGGCAAATCCATTCACCAGAGGAGCTTCAACTGTAGTACAGTGACTCCAATGAGTCAAAATTCCACATAAATGCTCAAAATTCAAAAGCTCTCCTCAGTTATTCTGCAGGAATCTCAGAACATTACTGAGCTGTTAATAGCTGACAACACACAGCACATGCATTATATTTTCTTAGAATTTATTGAGTGGTGAGGTTTTTTTAAACAAAACAATTGCTACAGAAGACCTTGCCTTCCCTGTAAGAAATGGATATGTGTTTCTTCTCAACTGCAATACAGACTACGTTTTATAAACAAAGAGAAATAAACCTTTATTTTAATTATTATTACAAATACAACAATCCATAGAGTTTCAAGTGAATACTGACCACAAAACATAGACTCAATGCACCTTTGCAACCAGTTCAGTCTGAAAGTTGACAAGTTACATATTAGAAGAAAAAACATAAGGAACTCTGAATCCAGGAACTGAAAAAAAATCAGGAGGACATGGCTTAGTTGAGCTCTCCATCAACACTGTCCGGCCTGTCTTACCACACAGTAAAACCAGCATAGCAAGAACTTCTCCACAACATGATGTTTGGAGACTTCACCAGGACTGAGGACAAGGCAACAGTGCAGGTCTCAGTGAAGGGAACTCGAGCAGTGCCCCCTGGGAAGTCAAAGTGCAATCCCATTGACACCCCCACACTCTTTGGAACACAAGGCAGATCAATGCCTAAGTGAGGAATCTGTACATTGATGTGTGACAAGTTGACTCAGTATTTCCTGCAGAAGTAGGACTCCAAATTGTCCAGGCACCTTCCAGAAATGTAAGTTTTATTGCTGAGCACACTGTGTTTCAGGGGTTTTCTTAGAAGGTACATACAAGGTTGTGTATTTTTTCTTTTCTGTTTTCTTCGCTGTCATGATTTTATTTTCTTTCTTCTCTTCTTCTGTAGATTCAGATCTGGATTCAGCTGTTAACCTACAGGCAAAGCAACCATTCTAAATACATATTTAGTTTATATAAAACAGAAGTAAGACTTTTAGGCAGAATCAACATGCCAAGTGGCATACAAGACCATCTATAGGCAAAGACAGAGCAAGCAGGGTTTATGAAGAAAAAGACTAAAACAAAGTATTTTAATATCAGTCCTAATCACAGTTCATCACAAAGCTTCCCACACCCACCTCATCTACTGAAATGTTTGGTAAGAAAGGTTCCTGAATGTGCTTTTTGGCTGGGATGAGCCTTCAGTGCCACCAGTGACTGTACCATGCACATGAAGGAGATCCAGTCCCCAAAAGCACAACCCCAAGTGAAGAGTCCCAACAACATAACACAGGTGCTGATGTCAAGCTTCTCACTTCTACACCACTAAAGAGACCACCCTTAATAGTTTCAGCCTAGTTCTGTACTACTATTGCCTTTAATGCCTGAATAACTTGGGTTGCTGCAGGAAAAATTATATTTAGGCTCTAAAATTTGTCCACTGACATGTCTTAATATTGCTGTGAATGTAAATAGGGGTACAACTGCCTCATTGCTGGAAGAGAGGGAAGTAATTCTGAAATCAAAATACTGGATTGTGTTCAGATGTCTAGATCTTGTTTTTAATTAACATGCAAATATGCCACTAGAACAATCGATGAATAGTGGTATTTTATCCAGCCAAGTCACCCACTGCCAGCTGACTGTTACACATGATTATTTTCACAACAAAAGAAATTATGGAAAATGAAGTTCCAAATCAAACATGGCTTTATACACCAACACAAACTCTATGCTCCTCCATCATCACATATATTAAAGCAATTCTTTAGTGACCTTGGGGATTTCTTGTGGTCTCAAGAGCCCCCAGTGAGCAACCACAGCCACTGACAGCTGATTTCAAGGATGGTTTTCCAACAAAAATAGCTGCTATCTGTTTGTTAGCAATTTATTTGCAACATAGAGCTGCAGCTCGACATGAGGATTATGACAGAAGCTGTAACAAAACAGTTTGGGGGAGCTTAGCTACAGATTCAAACTAATATCAAAGCATTATGCACTGCAAGCAAGGTATGTATTATTCCTTATAAACTGAAGACAAATGAGCTTTGCTGTGCACCTGCCCTCGGTCAGGGTTTGCTCCACCATGTGCTCTGTGCTAAGTCCACAGCTGTAATTCTGGTGGCTGACCACCTTCTGTCCATGGTCACCTTCCCCCAGCCTGCCCTCCACTTCAAATTAGTCAAACCCTGCCATGGTTAGAGCAAGATGGAATTATTCAGGGAAGAAGAGAGTGTTTTCAGTCATCAGTCAGTGGTTTGCACTCCAGCTGCAGTGCAGTCTCTGCCTCCCCAGGCGCAGATTCCCTTCGTCCCTCCACTCTTCTGCCTTCAAGCAGCCTCTGCCCAAGGCCACCAAAACCACCACTCTAATGACCAAAATGTCCAACAAGGATTCCCCATTAACTTACAGAAAGAACTTGAACCAAAAGACCAAATGAAAGTCAAATTCACTTGAATTATGTTTCAAAGCAGCACAACAAGATTTATACAAAATACTGCCCTTTGACACTATTAGTCACTTCTGTTAGTATCTAATGCAACAATTCTGGAAATCAAATTCTCTCTGTGCTCTCCTTCACTAGGATGTAGAAGACAAGAATGAAGCTCAGCCTGGGAAGAAGGGCTGGGGCATAGGGCAGTTTTCTTTCTCTCTCATTGCCCCACTGTTTTTAATTGGCAAGGAGTTCATCTTCCCCAAGTTCTGGTTTGCTCATATCAATTAACCCCTATCATCTTAATATGCACCCACAAGCTTTTTCCATCCTTTGTCCTGTGGAAAAGAGTGAGAGCAGCTGGGTGGGCACATCTGGCAGCAGGTTGAGGTTAACCCACTCCAGTCCTCACCCCCAGCCAGCTCACAGCCCATTCTTGGAGCACCACCATGGCCAGTACAGGGAAATGCATGGATCAGGAAAGAACACAACAGTTCAACTCTTCTACCTTCAAGAACAAACCCCAAAACTGCTTGTGAAGCCATGACACTGTGCAGACTCCAGAACTGAGTTATAATTGGAGCTCTACCAGTTTTAGGCAGATGAGCCAGTCTCATCAGGGGGAGTTTTACTTCCTGAGGATGAAGGCCATGCCTAAAACCCTAGAGGGATTATTAGTATCCAGCTCTCCTGCTGGGCCAAATGGCTGAAGGCATTTGGACAGAGTCCATGTGAAGTAGATTTGGTATATGTAATCCAACTCAATAATCTAAGGGAGTACAGAAGCTCTTAGGAACACAAACTCTTCTTCAGCTCAAACTAAAGCAAACAACCTCAAAGCTAAATGCAAACTAAGTTGTGCAGCAATGGCTGGAATTTGCTTTTTCAGTTTCATGAGGGAAAAAGAGCATTTCAATACAAAAACATCTCACTATATTGACCAGTTGGCCTAACAAAAGATACCACTGCACATAACATTTGCAGTGCCTGAATTTCAGTAGCAATTAGCAATTAATAACAATAACTTGAATATTTAGTCTCAACACTCTCATGCCATAACCTAACCAGCATCACCACCTACTAAGCTCCTCCAATGTGTGCTTGCTTTGGGTTCTGTAAGGACACAAATGTGCTCTGCAGACACTCGAGCTGGTAGGTTGGAGTTCAGCCTTCCTCAATCACCTTAGTAAGGAAGTGTCTTCAAGTGTCTGTCACCCACACAAGTAGCCACAGATCACTCCTGACCACTTCCTCATCTCCTGAGCCCAGAGGACAAAGCTTCCCAAACCCCACTTTCTAGAAATGAAGTTTGCAGCCCTTTCCCAGATACAGTGGCTCTTTTCAGTGCCTCATGTCATGGACCAATACTGGCAGAGTCAGACTAATTACTGCACAAAAACTAATCCCATCACAAAACCAATCCCCAAGGACCACAACAGCCATTTTCAGCAGGAGCATTTTACTTAACACAAGTTCAAACAATTATCTACCATTATTTTATCATCCACTATTATTTTTTCCTCCCCCAAAGTTTCCATTTTCAAGACCACACTCCTGCTCAAGTTGCCAATATTTTTTGTGCCCAGGGTTTGGCCACATCTACCACACAACAGTCCAGAGATTCCTTTAGTGTTTAAAATACAACCTCTCAAATACAGACAACACTTTATCATGACTTCTTATTTCATAAACCATAGCAGATCAGGGTTAGTTAGCCATCAATGTTATATTAACAACATCATGACTTGGGGATTTAGTAGTTCATGAACACCATCGGAAACAAACAGAACTTTCTGCCTGGATTTGCTTCTACTAGGCAAAAACCATCATTGAAAACAGCTTACATGAGTTTTGTGACAGTTTGTGTTGGTGGCTTTTATTTTTTAAAACTCTTGATTTGTATTTTGTTCCTTATTTGAAACAACAGCCATGGCTGCAACATTAGCCACCTCCCTCTGAACTACAGCTTCATCTTCCTCTTCCACTTTTTCTACTCACTCTGCTTTCCATCACCAACTCCATCAATCACTTCCACTCACCCCCTCCATGATTATCCAAACAAAGACCAGTAGGTTCACCCCTTCAGATCCCAAACTGTTCCCAACAAGTCCCTGTTAGCACACACAGTATCTCCCTGCCAAAATGAATATGAGGAAAGAAGTTGAGCTTTTGCTGCCAGGTTACATGCTACCTGTTCTGACAGAGACTCTGACAGAACACACTACCACCACCACTGAGCTCTCCCTTCTTTCCTCTCCATCTTTCCCACCCCCATGTGACCTCCCTGACCTTCCCTGCTCCCCAGCAGTCCCTGCACATGTGATACAGCTGCTTCAACAGCTGCTTCTGCTCTATTGTTCAGACTCTTCCAGAAGACTGCAATGTTTGGCTACTTTAAGTCTGTTAATTACATCCATGCAACCTTGAGTAATTACTCTTAGACTCAAATTAGCAATCCAATTACTTCTGAATGCCATTAACTCTGGCTAGACTGGTCAGGTTTCCATGTGTTAGGCCTTCCTTCATCTTCAGAGCTGCTGTCATTTTAGACTCAATAAGCTGGTTCCTCTAGCAGACATGAGCAAGTTGTAAGTTCAAACATTTAGACTAGCCCAGACTTTTCTCCCCCCAAACAAACATGTTTACAAAGATTATGAACAGAACACAAAAAAAGCATTAGCTGGAAAAAATAGAAAATAGAAATCAGCATTCTTTTAACCAGGTTAAAAAAGTTGGAAAGAGTGACTCTTCTCAGTTACTTTACCACCTAGTAAAAAGTCTCAGTTCAGGGGTAAGGTTTATGTTCATTTGGTAGTTGTCTTTCCAGTTATCATGCAGCCAGGTTATGCAAGTCATTTGTGTGACACCACAAAGAGCTAATTAATTCTCTACAACCTTGTATGATGTGAATTTTTTCTCTATGACCTTGTATGATGTGAATTTTTAACACCATTCAGGTTAAGAACTACTTAAGTAACTTTTAGGTTCTTGGCTAAACCTGAGAGCTGATGAGGGCTGAAATGAGGTACCAACCTGAAGCATCATCCCTATTGCCTTGATTACCTTGAGGTGTGGGGCAGTTTTAAAGGGACCAAGAAGAAGGTTGGAGCAAACCAGATGAGCTGCCCTGCTACCTGCACAACTTAAAAGTCTTCCAGTTATGGCAAGGTTATTTTAGTCACAGTTTCAAGAGTCTTTTTTATGAGACATCACTTTAGTCCTCCTAAAAGGTATTGAGAGGTTCAGTGTAGGCAGTTGGAGCTGAGGAATGACACTGCATGCAACACTGAGGAGATAGATAAAGAAGTGGACAGCACAGTTCATGCAGCGAAAGAAAAGAGATGCAGGTCTGTGCTGCTTGCCTGGAGCAGAGACAGAAGCTGGCACTGACCTGGGGGCAGCTGAAGCCAAGGAATTATTTCCACTCCTGCTATTTGAAGTCAAGGCCTCGTGGTTCTCCTCTTGAAACTTCACCCTCTTCTTCTCCCTTTCAGGTTCCACCATGTTCCGTATTGCCTGCAGAGCTGTGGCCAGGGGGGAGGCCTGCAAAGCCTGGTGTTTTGGAGCGGCACCACTTGGCTCCAAGTTCTTGGGAGTCAACTTCTTTCCTTCCTTACTTGGCAATGGAGGGAGAGCAGCTTCTTTCACTGGAGTATTTTTGCTGTCCAAGTATTCACAAGTCACGTCCTCTGGAATCTTCTCCCTCTTCTTTTTAATTTTAGAGCCTTTAAGTAATTCTAAGGACAAAGAAATACATTTCCAGTACAGAAACAAAGCTGAAGTTAACTTGTCCACCAATATGTTCATATTAAAACTAAACCAACGTTTCACATGACTAAAGACCTTGCAGTAATTCTTAACAGCCAACTTGGATCCCTTAAAGAACATCCCTTCATATAATCTAATAATCCAAACAGAAGCTGACTTGGAAAGAGACATCTTTCTCCTCATCCATTCTACCTTTTCCACCAACACTATTCATTAGATGCTCTGAACTCCAGGTTGCTGAGCTAAGCTTCCACAATCAGGATTTCAGTCAAATCCTTTGGGCATGGAAAATTAAAAATCAATTCACCCATCTGGTTCCCCATGCATAAAACCCCAGAATGTCTGAGGTTGGAAGGGACCTTAAAGCTCATCATCTCATTACATGGGCAGGGACACCTTCCACCACAGCCCAGGTTGCTCCAAGCCCCATCCAACCTGGCCTTGGACACTTCCAGGGATGGGGTAGTCACAGCTTCTCTTGGCAACCCATGCCAGGGCCTCCCCACCCTCACAGGGAAGAATTTCTTTCTACATCTCATCTAAACCTGCCCGTTGACAGTTTAGAGAGAATCACCTTCCTCCACTGTCTACAGATTCCTTGTTTTGCACATAGTCAGGTAGCAGCTGTTTTTCAAGAGGGCCTCTGTTGCCAAAACTTCATCCATATTAACTTGAGCTATTAAAAAGTTCCTCCTCTAAATGCTCTGCATGTTATTACAAAGTCCCTGTCAGCTGCACTCAGAAAGCTGAGGCTTCTCATCAACACAAAGACACTCTTATGAAAAGCCCCTCCTGAGCACCTGCTCCCACCCAGCTGGCTGTGGTCATCCAGCTGTACTCCAGGGAGCCCCTGAGCACTGCAACCTGTACTCTTTAGTCTTCTGAAGTCACTGTTACCACACACTGAAGGGAGGTCCATCAGCAAGGTAGGGCTTTTCTACTTCAGTTCAGCAGGTTTCGGGCCAGCTTATAATCAAAAAGACAGCCTTTTGAAGTTTATTTTACATCTGCAGTGCCTTCCTGTCTGATATCATCCCACTTGTGAAGGTGGAAAAGATCAGATATTTGCTTTTTGCCCAAGTTGTACTTACCTTCAGGTTCATATTTCATTTTTAGCTCATCCAGCATAACTCTCAGGTTCATATTCTCACTCTGACAAGCCTGCAAATGCCTCTCATTGGTGAAGAGTTTCCTTTCAAATTCCAGGACCCTTTGGCTCTCATACAGAGCTTTCATTTTTTGCAAGGACAGTTCATTTTTCAGTGTTTCAGTTTCCTTGCTGGGGTGGAAAGAGAATGATGAAAATGATGAAGTTAGACTTGATTTNTTTTTTTGCCTTTTTTTTTTAAAGCAGCAGGTATAAAGTCAACTAAACACTCAGCACCTCCACAGCAAATTCAGGCACACTGGGATCTGAGGGCTTCAAAACAGTCCTGAGAACTAACGCTATCAACTTGTTAATTAACAAATATGGAATTTACTAGTCAAAGAACACAACTAGATAGCCCAGTAAAACATTTTAAGTGTTATTACCTGGCTGCTTTGATAAGAGAAATAGCCTAGACTAATACTCTTTACATAGTTGCCTTACAGATTAAATTTTTATTTATTAAAAACCTCATTTGTCCTGTATTTAGGAGTATTAACAAGAATTCTGGGAGAAAGCAACAATGAGATACAATAGTTCTGCTGCTATATTTTAAAACAGTAAATTAATGAAGTAACAAAACAACTCTCAGTCCTCTAACAAAGTCAACATTAGAAAATACAAGGAGCATATTTACATATAGTCAGTGCATACAAAGAGTAACTAAAAAGGGAAAATAAAAACAAATACCAGTAGATAACTATTCCACAAACAACTCCAAGGGCTCAGACTGTAGGTACTTACTTTGAGTTGTCAAGTTTAATCTTCAGTAAATCTGCATAATACCCATCCTCAGACTCTTCTCCTTTTGAGCTACTACCAGGTCGGGATTCTTCCACATTCTCATATAAAGTCTGAGAAATAAGCAAGTGTCAGGTTGTCAAGCAGTGACCTTTTAGAAGCACATGAGCTTAGTCCTTGGGTGACATTTTGCATGCATTCCTACGGAGAAGCCTCAACATGGAGGGATTTAAACACAGAAGAGAACTCAGTTGCTCTGAGTACCTCCTCATTTGTTACAAATGTCAAACAGCACTAAAACTGACAGTTCTCTCTCATTCACTGTAGAAAAAGTAAAAAAGCAAGTTATCTCAATTCCAGAATGTTTTCAAGTTACACAGCAAAACAGTTGTCTTGCTTTGTACTTAAAAATACAGGATATTTAGTTAACCCACTGGGGATTTTTTTAGCATTTCTTTCTAAGCTTCAGGGGCTGGACCGCAAAGAAATACAAGCCATGGTAATCAACAGTTAATCTCAGAATCAATATTGCAGATGAGGAAATTGGCTCACAGTAAAGATGTCATAAATGCAGTAACATTGGGGTTCTTGTTTTGTGTGGGTTTCTTCTGAAGAAGGAGCAATCAGACTAAATACTGTCCCACGGACCTCAAGGCCTCTGCCAGTCCCTGACTCCAGATACAGACTGGAATAAAGCATCTATTTCCTGACATCACTTATTTATAGCCTGGAGACAGAAACACAGCTCAAGCTTATAAGTGACAGAGCTGGTAAAACACTCAGGCTTTCTCAGTTGCATGCTCAAATGGGCTAAGCTTGGCTTTGCACCACTTGGGGTTAAATACAGGAGAGAGGAGGCTATTCTGGAGAGCATAACCCTACTGCACCAGCTAATACAGCCCAGTTTACCTTCCCAAGCTGGGATAGGAAAGGGCCAAACAAGTCTAGAAGTGCCAAGAATTAAAAGGTGCCGTAGTTTTTAACTCTGTGAACACACAAACAACAGTAACACTACATGAGTGCACATAGGGGGCCTCATGTATTTCTCCCCTTGCAAAACATTGGCAAGATGTTACTAAGTTGCATAAGAGGATTGAAAAAATGGCTTTCCAAGGATGAATAAAAAATTCAGTGTTTGCTAGAAAAGAGCATGCTTCAAGCGCAAAGTTAAGACACCTGAAGAAACTAAATATCCAGCAAAGGCAATAAAGCTGGGACACTAGAAGGTGCTAAAGCCTAAGTACACACAGAAAAAGTGTGAAAGAGGAAAATCCCATGTCACAGCTCAGTGACACAAGTGCACTTTAATCAAGCTCAGTGCATTTTAATCAAGTAATTAAGTGACACAAGTAACTAGATAAGATATGAAGGTACTACACACCAAAAAATGTTTCTTCAACTCAGGTGTTGGGTATTTTCTGCTTCTCTGAGCTTCAGGAGTAAGTGTACTTCAGCTGTAAAATACAGCCTGCGTCAAATGGAGGTATGAGCGGCTTTGGGATCCCTCTTCAAACCAGAACATGGACTTGACAGTTTTTATAGTTCTTGTTCTTATATTTCAGCTTCCTACTACGATTTTCTACTTAATTACAAGCCACATACCTTGAATTTTTCCAGCTGCCTCACTTTCATAAGAAGATCTTCTATTTCCCCATTCTTTTGCTCCAACATGGACTGTAAACGTTCCAGCTGGTCAAATTCTGCCTGGGAACCTTTCATCTGTAGCAGTGTGGCCA
The DNA here is from genome assembly GCA_013399695.1 of Formicarius rufipectus. Lineage (NCBI taxonomy): Eukaryota > Metazoa > Chordata > Aves > Passeriformes > Formicariidae > Formicarius > Formicarius rufipectus. Next base: position 2,574,464 of record VXAU01003238.1, on the reverse strand, counting down.
TCTGCAGCTGGAAACAAGGGAAGGAATTAATCCTTACAACAACCATTAGTGATTGAAAATCTCAGTCTCTTACTTAGAACTGTTCAAGTATTCAAGCCTTGTACTTCTAATCCTGAATACACAAATGCACTGGATGCTTAAACTCTGCCTTTTTAACATAATCTTAGCAATTACCACACTAAAAGTCTTCAGGACAGCTGAAAACGTACTAGACAGTTCAGGCCTGAGGTGTCACACCCTCCTGTGTATTCAGGAGGGAACCTAGAAATACACTGTCAAGGACACACAGCATTCCTCATTCCAACCATAAACATCAAGTCAGCCAGAACCCAACTACAGGCCAAGCTTATTCATCAGAGTTAACGTATCTCAGGAAATTCTCACTTGGGAACACCCAAAAACTTCAACCCCCCTTTTTTCCCCAATTCTGATTTTGAGCCATAACTCCACCATGTTTGCCTTCTGCAATATTAACTCAAGAATTTTAGCTTTTTCTGCTGCTCCAGTGGAACACATCCCGCGAAGCAAAAGAACCCCCTCTGTCATTACAAAGGAGAAGTTGATCAAAGTCTTGCACTTGCAGCAAATTTTTCTGATGGTGTTAACAATGTCTCAGTACAAGGGTCTCAACACATTCAGCTGTAAGTGACATAGACATTTAAACGACTGGGAAAACAGTAAGAAATAGAGTAAATTAAAGGCTTCACAAGGTGTTAGTGGAAACTGAGACAAGAGTCTAGTCAAGATGGATAAGGCAACACTGGATCACTGGGAGAAATCACAGGGAAAAGATCAAGGGAGAAAGTTAGACTACAGATTGAGAGAGAAAGAACATTTGCCCTATAGAATTCCCTATATACTACAGAGTATGATGATTCTAGTCACAAATTAGAGCTCAATTAAGATTCATTCATCTCCTCACAGCCTCCATTTTTGGTGAAAATCTTCATTAATTAGGCATGTTTCTTACATCATTCAACCAGTACAACTGACTTACCCTCATATTACATGGAGAAAGTTTCTGAACAAACTGATCCTACCAATGACTTCACTCCCTCACATCTTGGCTGTAGCAGTAGGGGTTTTTCCCCTTCTCCTTTAAGAATGTTATTTCAACTATGTTCAGACTACTCCACAAAAGCTAGGGAACACAAGCCTGTACTTCCAGTGCAACTCCTGATCATCACTCTTAATGTTTAAGTACTCTCCTCAAATTGCATGGATCAAGTATTTGATCAAAATGAAAGGATCCACTTTAGCACTGGAAAAATCAGAAGGCCAACATGGAAACAGTTGGCAGCTCTGCAGCATCCCCTTTATATTATACTGCAAATCAGCTCCTGCCTACTAATTCTCAACAATGTCATTCAGCAAACTCCCATACTACAACACTGCAGTCTACATTACACAGCTATGGCAGAAGTCATGACTTATTCTTGTATTAAAAATAGGGAAAAGCAAGGGGGAAAAAAAGGGCAAAGAAAGCAAGGAAAGGAGAAACAAACAAAAAAAAACCAACCCCACAACACCAAAAACCCAAAGCATGATGGGGGTAAAAGCCTGTCCTTTTCTTTATGTTCATTTCTGATAAAGACAATTAATACACAGACATATGATTCATGTAGGACAAGAATTAGACAAGGAAAAACAATTCTCAAGACAAAGTGAATGCTAGTTTGACTGACAAGAGCTGTGTTTTGCTTTCATCCATTAAACACCTACTGCCCAAGTCAGAAAACATGGTGCCTTCAGTGTAACACAGAGGTCTAGAATGAAGCAGGAGCACCAGCAGCAACACAAAGATGCTGATGGACCACAGAACTCAAACAGAAAACATCATCTCATTTGTTTTTCTCCCATTTCCCTCCCCCAGACAACTGCACCATATTTTACAGGTAACAAATCCCCTAGGCTGTGCACTAGAGCAGTGCCCCAGGACACCCTGGAGCATTACAGTAATGGTCATACCTTCATTCTTTGCAACTGTTCTCTAGTGAATGCATGCTGTTTTTGTAGGGACTGATATTTTACTTTCACACTGATCAGCTGCCGTTCCATTTCTGCCCTACGGTCCTCCACCTACAGAACAGTGTGAACAATTATTACTGGGAAATCATAACACTTGTTGTCACCTGGCTGATGAGTTGGACATGGACATGTTGCCTAACAACTGGTGGTCAGTCTGCAAACACTGCTTTTCCAGCAACAGAAAGGCTATTGAAAATCCCCCTGAGAGAAGTGAGTAGACAGTGCTACTGCTGCTGAAGCCCAGTCATTAAGGAGCACCAGATTTTTCTTTTGATATCAAAATAAAGTAAGATTTCATATGCTTCAGTGTTGCTGCAGAATAGTTTTGTTCATTGGCATCAGAAAAAGTTTAAAAGAGTATGAACAGTGTATGAACTTCACCCATTTCCTGGGTGCTGTCACAAAACAAAATACCTCCCTATGCATTTACCAGCAGCTGGACTCTTACTGGAAAACTACTCCAAAAACCCTCCCAAATGCTCCAACATCCAGACACTTCCAGCATGTTTGTAAGAAAATTTTTATCAGCACTTTTTAACATTTCACATAATGTCTTCCACATTAAAAAAGGCTTTACCAGCTCAACAAAACTGTGTCAGAGTCATGATCTGCAGACAGAACCACCATGAGCCCTCAGTCACAACCTTTGACTTGATAGCCAGGTAACTTTAAATGGTTCCATTAAGTTTACTAACTCCTAAACTTCAAAGAGAGCATAAAACTGGCATTCCATATGTCAGATCAACACTGAAGTCATATTTGAGGAAGAGAGATACATGCTGGCCAGGTACAGATACTCTAATACCTTCAATACAATGTAAGAAAGAAAACTTTAATATTTTCTCCTCAGCTGTGTGTATTCTCAGGCACCTGTGGCAGAATTGTACCTCAGCAAAGAGAGAGTTGCCTTTACTGGTAGGGTCCAAAGACTGCTGCACTGCATGATCCAGCTGAACCTGAAGCTCTTGATTAGCTTCGCGAGCTTTCTAGATTGAAGCAGAGAGGATGTTATCCATGGAAGCACCTGATGCACTGCAGACATGAATTTCATCAGAGAGTTATAATTTAATTTCCTGTACTTCAGCACACATTATGTTGTCCTGCAGTACTCAACCATACATACACTTCCAGTCACAAGGAAACAAATTGATTTCATTTCACTAAAAGGCTGTTCTTCATGACAAGAGCACAATTAAAACCTTGAAGGGTAAGCTTTGATGTTTGTAACTGGATTAATGATATGGAGACCACAGGCCTTGCTGTGTTAGTCAGTCACAAAGCTTTTACTCTCCAGCACAAGATTTTCCAAGGCATTCAGTAGGAAGTTGAAATAAAAATGAGGCTTGTGCCAGTGAGTTGTGGGAAGGTCAGAGGCAGAACAGTGCTGTGCAAAGGCTCTCCTCACATGGCCTGCCACAAAACAATCCCAATGCAGAGCATTTACCAATTGGCAATACCAAAGATGATCAGACAACACCCTTCTCTTCCCCTCCCTCCTCAGAGCTACTCACATCTACTTCATCAAAAAACAACCCCCCAACTTGTGCAATTCTTGGATTATCGAGTCAAACAAAACAGAATACCTCTAATGCATTACAATAAGAAACCACTTCCTTCTCCCTCTCTTCCTTCTCTGCCTGTAGTCGCTCCAGCTGGTTCCTCAAGTTACTGTTCATGAGTTCTAGTTGTTCTTTACTGTACTGCAGCTCATTCAGCTTCTCCTCAACATTGGCCTAAACAAAAGGATAGGAAATTAAAAGTATTTACAACTGGAAGAAAAGCAGGCCCAAGTGAACCAAGCACATTTGTTAGTAACAATTACTTTGAATACAAAATATTATATTGAAGAGGAGATGGTATTCAAGTCTACCTATTATTTTTTGCTGTCCATATTGAATCTGTGTCAATCCTAAGGCAGCTCTATACACAACACATCTCAAAGTGAAATAAGGGCAAAATTTGATCTTCAATTACAATACATTGCTAATGGTTCAGAGCTCCTCACCCACCTTCACACTTTCCAGCTCAGTGAGCTCTAGCTGCAGGTTGAGCATTTCTGAAGACATGGTCTCATGGACACGTTCTGACATCAGATGGAGCTCTTCAGATTTGGCTGCAATTATTTCCTTCTGATGCTCCACTTTGTGTCTCAGTTGTTTCTCTGACAGTCGGGTTTCATCGAGCTCTGCTTTCAGGTTCTCCAACTTAAAAACAATTGACAGCCAAATAGTATCATTTTATATTGTTCTTGAAAAATACAGTTCTGACTCTGTTCCAGTTACAGAAAATGTCTTAGAAACACAATTTAAGATTAAGCTTTTAAAAATAAGCCTTGAAATTTAATGTGATGAACAGGTAACAGTGCAAATGTTTGATAAAAACCAACCAAACTCCTACACATTGCAACTATTTATCTTGGTAGTTGAGTGAAATTATAAATTAATATATAGTATCCAAAATGCCACTAACAACCTTTTAGCATCATTTTAGTTGCCAAACCTTGTTTTTAAGGTCACTGATTTCTTGTCCATGGGCTCTGGCCAGCTGTTCTTTCTGTTTATCCAGTTGCATGTTTTGCTGCTGCTTAAGGGAATCACACTCAAAATTCAAGCTTTCCAACATCCGATTCTTGAGCTCAATTTCTCTCTGAAGAGTGTATTTCTCTTGCTCAAATTTCTGAAAGAAAAAACACACTAGATGTAGTAATAATAACACAATCTGGATGTAATAGTACATCATTTCCCCTAAGCATTTAGGACTAAGCACAGGCTCAGAATCAAGATGTTTGCAGCTCATTCAGTCTTTTGTTGGAGTCCCAATCAGGGAATACCCATGTTTTCAAATAGAAAAAGTGTAACTGGTCTAAAATGGTATGATTTGCTTGATTGTGCAATATTCTCTTCTTCATAGAATTGTGCATTTCTTTGCACACAACATGAAATGTGTGGGCATCTTTTCTGCAAGTGTCACAAAAAAATTTAGCCAGAGTTTACATGCATTTTCTATCACCACAGAACCCAATTATGCTAAAAGCTGTTACAGTCCCTCAAGTGTTCCCCCTCCTGCAGAACAGCTGAGTGCAATGGCTTTTAAAGAAAGCTAAACTGTCTGCTGTTTTGTAATAAATCCTATCAACCCTTCCAGACTGAAGAATGACTTTTTCTACAGCTTCTCTCTATGCCTGATTGCATGTTTGTTAATTATAAAAGGCAGCTTCATTTTACTCTTCCATTCGGCCAGCAATTAAGGAGAGAAATTTAGAAGACTTGAAAGCAGAAATGGTAATAAAGCCAAATCAGTCCAAAGACACAGGATTTTTCATTTCAAAGTAAAGTAACTCTTAAAACACAAACCAGAATTAAGAAAAAAAAACCTAAAAGCTGTCAGGTATCAGACTGACCTCTGTGTCCTAGGCACAGCTTATCAAGGACAGGCCTAGCTCTCAAATACACAGGATAAGAGTTTTAACTCCAAGATGCAGACAGTGCACAGAAGAGGGTTGGGAGTGCACTTCTGGCTAGACCTCAGGAGGACAAAGTTCCAGCAGAATATGTCTCCACACTTACACAGAAGAATACACAGCTGTCTCAAAGGCTTTTGTGCTGCTGGTAGAACCTCCTTTTACTCACAGTAATTGCTGTGGCTCTCACATTCCCAAAAGCAGAGCCAGAGATTCAGAAGCTCAACAGAATCTGTTGGATAACCACAGTTCCCACACAAGATGCTATTCTACTGTGTGAAAGGACACAATTCCTTCCCTCCACCCTCGCAATGAGTCACTAATTGATCTGGTTCACACAAGCCCTTAACTTGGCTCCAGCCTCTGACATAGGATTACCACCTATGGGTAAAACTGGACAGCACAGTATCTGCCATCATGAGTTGTCAGGAGGAAAGTATGATCTTGCCCTGCTTTCCCTACCACTTGTGCTTTCCAGCTGCCTCTCACACAAAGTTACTAATGGTAAAATAAGAAATTCTGGTCATTCAGAATAGCACAGTCCTACAAAACCCTCCAGCTGGACAAAAAAAAAACCCCACAAACAAACACTACAGTAAAACTGCAACATTTTAGCTCTATTCAAGAGAAGGGATGCATGCACAACCAGAAAGAGACCATTTGTACTTATTTAGTCTATCTGAAGCACAGGCTGGCTGAACACAAACAGGAAAATTAAAGTCTTTATGAAAAATGGAAGATACTTTTCTGGTTGTAATTGTCTTGAACAATTACTAAGAAAACTGATTGACTAAGTAATACCTCTATTTCAGCACTATCCTACTCTTTTTCTGAGCTGCAAAGAAATGTCTTATTACGTTTAGAAACCCCTGGGTCTTTGGAAAATGTGAAACTTCACTACAGAAGAAATTAATTTACAGTCTGGCTGCTAGAATTCTTCTCACAGCTTTCAATGATACAAAGCTTACAGGGAGAGCACACATGAATGAATAGCTGAACAGAGGCAAAACACATGCTCTGAAACAAATGAATACTGAATGCTAAAGTGACTTTTACATTAAAGGCAATTAGTCCAACAAGGGACTGAACACTTGGTGCACAATTAGCTACGAAACCCTATTCCAGTTAAATACCATTATGCTCAACATCTTACAGCAGAGAAAAAAAGCCCTCTCCAGAAATTCTTAGAGGCTCATTAAAATTAATGTAAGCTCTAAGAGGCATTTAAAGCACCTGTGCCATTCAGAAAATCATTAGAGCAAAGCAAGGTTTAGTTTGAAACTCGGGGCAGCCAGCGCAGGCATCACCTCCGTCCTCTCGGTGAGCTCACGGCGTGTCTGCTCCAGCTGGTTCTGCACCTCGCCCTGGGACTCCAGCAAGTGCAGCCCATACTGGGCCGCCTTCCTGCGCTCGTTCTCTGCCTCCTTCAGCTGCTGCTTAAGGCTTAAAATGGTGTCTGCCTCCATCTCCCCTCCTCGGGTCACCTAAACACTGCAAACACAACAGCGGCAGAAGTTACAGTTGACACCCGAAGGAAGTTACCACGTTGCCTTTCTTAACCAGGATACAAGGATGTGTTTTTGGCATTGATACAAGACACTGGAAAAGACAGCTCACAAATAGACCTGTGAACAGTAAAATAACAGTTATTTCTTCATGAACTTGGTTCAAGTCTTATTTGTGGTTATGCCTTAACTAAAAGGCAGGCAGCAAAAGCACTCCTGTGTTCCTGGTTTCCCCACCAGAGGCAGAGTTATTCCAGTACAGAGCTCTACTGCAAAGTACAAGAGAAAGTGAAGAAATAACCTGATAAAAACACTTTCATGCACATAGCTGACAGTATCTTCTTTGCATCACAAATCAAGCTCCCCCAAGTACAGTATTTCTTGTGTACACAAATGACACTTAAGATTCACTTAGGCAGCTGTATTAGCAGGACAGTTTACTCCTAATAACATTATGGGGGATAGAGAAACAGATAAAGGTAGTTGAAGGGAAGAGTCAAAAATAGAAACCCTGTTAAAGTGTATGGAACTATAACACAGGAATTTGCACTCATTTAAGTGCTCAATGGACTCTAATTACTGTTTATTACTTTAAAATGTAGTTCCTGCAGGCAGCCTATTTGTTAATAACCATCTCCTTGTCAGCTGCTTCAGAAAGTTCATCCATTTCTAACTTCAGAGACTAACAGAAGAGACAGGGTGAATTTTGCAAAAAGGTAGTCAAAGTAAACCCAACAAACCAAGTAATTTAAAAATAAAAATCCAGTCAAATGAGCCCCATAAGCTTGTGTGACTGGTTGCTCCCAAATCTACTAAATCAGCATGAGACAAAAAAATCCCATTAAGATAGAAAATGCTAAGCAACTTGGGCTTCTGAACAACATATGCCAAGAGTTCCCTCAAAAAGGAGATAATAAAGCTAGACAAATAAAGAAAAAAATCTGCAGTTGATTTTTCAAAGCCAGGGTTCAAAACTGTTTTATAATTTCAGGATTAAATTCTTTTTTGAAGATATAACTCTTACTTTTTGTTTTCACACAAGCAATTTATTTGTTGCCATTTCTTACTGGCACTTGTATTACTCTTATGAATGTTGTAATAGCCAGCCTTCACCCTTTTTTTTTTTTCCGACTAATTTTCATTCAAACATGGAAAACTCCTTGTGGAGTTATCCAGCTTCCACTACAAGAAAAAGATACAAATGGCATGCCAAAGTCCATGCCAAAACCTTGCCAGTTCCTTTCCAAGGCATGAGACAGAAATTATCAAATTCTGATTTCTGCATTTTCTCCTCACTTGCTGGTGCTATCCAGGTTTAATACATAAAGAGACTTGATCCAGCCAGGCTCTGAAACTTCTGTTTTTCACATCTAACCATTGCAAGGCTTGAAATACTAGTTTTGCACACTTATGCCAGTGAAAGACAGGAATTTTGCAAACCTGTAACTAAGAATCAACCACACTATGCTAGTGCAAGGAGAGATACACCATGTATGATTTAATAACTAAACATTTAAGACAGGATGTGGCAATACAAGCACATAGGCAACACTCCCAGCGTGCAATTCCATGGGTAAAGAGGATGAATGAATCTTTGCTCATTTATAGAAATAGAATTTTAAAAATAGCTTTATTTTCTGATCCAACAACAGCACAGAGGCAACAGAGCCATTTGATTGCTCTTAGCTTACTAAATTGAGTAACATGCTTAGCTCACCTTTAGAAGTCCATTGTAGTCTTCCTTGACTTTATTCTGACACTCCACCTTCAGAAGAAAATAGAAGCCACAGTTGTTTAGAGGTTGAGCCTAAGCTGCCATCACAGCAGAGCCCCTGCCCAGCACAGGCTTAACCTCGGGGCTGTCTCCTGAACATGGAGATCACCAGCTAAACCCCATAGAAATGCAAATCTTATCCAAATCTCGCTTAGGCAGCTGTCAGAGTTTAGAAACAGCCAGAGCAGCCAATGCTGCCAAAGGATGGATGCCCTGCAAATAAACAGGCCACACCCAGCTCACCTTCTTCTGGCACACATGGAATTTTTAAGGGTTTTTTAGGCATTTTTGTCTCCTCATAATTCTTTAATCTCCTTTGCATTTCACATACAAGACCTTTGAGATACTAATAAATCATTTACTAGATAATAAAAAAAAAAACTTGTGGGGTTATTTTTTGTTTGTTTTGGGTTTTTTATTCTTTTTATTATTTTATAATAAGTAGCTTTCTTATTCACACATTCCTTGCTGACTGTTAGCAAAAACATCAAGTATGCCTTTGGGAGCACAGACACTCTCAGTATTCCATTGTCAGCTCCAGATGCAGCTTGTCTAATCTAATTCCAAGCAGTTTTGTTCATAAAGCTATATTGCTGTACAGGAAATAATTGCTTGCAATTTAATGTTATACATGAAGCTAAGTAAATTGCCTTGAACATAATGTTTTGAGAGCAACTGAACAGGTAGCAAACTGAGCAGGCAGAAGGCAAAAAAATAGTAGAATAAATCCAGAGTGATGTCAGAGTTACAAGAGAGTTCCCCACTTTGGGCTAATTATCTCAAACCATTTGATGACACATTCTGAGCTGAGGGCTGCACACCTCGATTATTCAACCATCTTTAGCACAGACAATAGGGCAAAAGGAGACAAGAATGCACTCTCCTGGCAGGCAGACTTTCTTCTCCCACTCAATGAGAGTTATGGTAACACTGCTATTCCTAAGGGACTGTGTAACAGCTGCCTGTGCTCTGATCCTTCCAGAAGCACCTGCACAGTTTTCTGATCACTGACATAATCAGCAGGGTAGTTTCCCTCCCTTTTCCCAGATATTCCCCCGACAATTCCATTCAATTACTTACATGAGTAATTGAATCCTTCCTTCCCCTACCACACTCCACCCTTGAGCTGAAACACTGCCAGGGAAAATGACCTTGCACAAAGCACCTTCTTTGGGTGGGTGAGTATCTCAGAAACGATCTGTACACAGAATAGAGCATATTGCACTGTATTATATACTGCATATATATAATATGTATATTGTATTATATATTACATACATATTATACCCTACACTATATATAAGCATATGCAGACACATACACATGTATATGTAACATATACATACGTGTATATACACATACAGCCATGCACATATATAGGTGCATATATACACACACATAGATACATCTATGCATACACACAAATATATATACATATACCTCCATGCACATATACACACACATAAATACATATGCACATACACACATAACAAATACACACACACAGATACATATACACATACACCTGCATGCACATATATAGGTACAGACACACACAAAAATATATATAAAACGCAGAAAAACCACACTACAGTCCCCTCAGAACGGCGGGCAGGCCCGCAGTCGCCCTGCAGTGTCCAATGCCATGTCACCTCAGCTCTGCACTTCCAGGCCCTATCCCCCACTCTCCTTCACCCGCTACGGACCAAAGAGACACCGAGGGCGGCGGACTCCTCGCACTCCACCCAGGGCCGTAGGCCGGCAAACCACCCTCGGGGCCCCAAAGGGCAGGGGTGAGCACCAGCAGGACCAGCGGCAGCCGCAGGGACAGCGGACCCCAACCACTCGCTCCCCCCGCACCACCCGCACTGCCAAGCGGCAACGCTCCGGCCGTTCAAATCCCCTCCGCGCCCAGCACAAATCTCGCGAGATCTGCGCTCGCGCGTGCGTACGGGGCGGGGNNNNGGGACGGGGCGGGACGGGGCGGGCGGAGTGTGTGAGGGCTGTGGGGGGAATGGTGTGTGAGCTGTGAGGTGGAATTGTGAGGGGGGATGGTGTAAGATCTGTGAGGGGTTTTGTGTGAGATCTGTGAGGGGAATTGTGAGGGGAACGGTGTGAGACCGGTGAGGGGAATTGTGAGGGGGAATGGTGTGAGAGCCGTGAGGGCGTTTTCTGTGAGCGCGTTTTGTACCCAAAGTTATGCAGCCCTCACGGGACTGTCTCGCTGCCTTCGAGTGGTCCTGACTGCCTTGTTTATTGGTGGTAAATACCAGAGTGCTGTCCAGAACCACCGAGGTGAGGGGTCTGTGTTTTATCTCCATCTGCACCAGGCAGAGAGTAGTCTTCCCTTTTCTATAACACAAAACATCAGCCAAACGCATGAAGTTCACAATCCAATTGGTTAATTATAAGTGTCCAGCTATATATTAACACCTAAAAAAAAAATAATTAAAAAAATCAATAAATTACACAATTTGATTCAAATCTTGAAGGGGTCACTATCAGGGATAACAATGAGCAACACACACATCTACAGAGGGGCCTGATCTGCTTGTTCCCTCTGTGCTATTAAATACCCCAGCATGACTCTTACACAGCACCATGTTCATGTTTTCTTCAACACCAAGGTTTTATCTGTGTCAGTTCTGGTGTGCAAGGGTTGGAAGGGATGGTAAAGGAGGGAAGCTGTTGTGGTCTGACTCCTCTTGTACTCATTAAACAAGTTGCTGTGTTGAGGCTTCCCCAGTGGGGAAGGGGGTTTGTACAGAGCCCGTGGGAGATTTTCCAGAGAGGGAAAGCTGTAGTAAAGCTCAGCTCCAGCACTCCAGGAATACCCAGCCACAGCACAGGGGACTGGAGGTGTGAAGGACATGCTTGGCTTCCAGAGTCACCTCAATCAGGGGAAGCGCACAGAGTAAGCTATGAGAGCCCAAATGTACAGTGCTATGTATTATCTGGGAAGCCTGCAAAGTACCGGGGCAATCAGCTCCTTATTCAGTATCCTGCAGGAGAGATTTTGGCAGGAGAACACTGCAAGTGACTGGTCTATCCTTCTCAAGCCAGAACCTTTTAAGACCCTTGGGGTCTGTGGGGCATTACTGTCCAGGCTACACAGCGAGCTGGAGTGCTCATAGCAGGGAATCACAGAATATACTGAGTTGGAAGGGACCCACAAGTATCATCCAGTCCAGCTCCTGGTCCTGCACAGACATCCCAATAATCCCATCCTGTCCCATTGTCCAAACACTCCCTGAGCTCTGGCAGCCTTGGGGCTGTGCCCACTGCCCTGGGGAGCCTGTTCAGTGCCCACCACCCTCTGGGGGAAGAATCTTTCCCTCATATCCAACCTAACTCTGCCCTGACACAACTTCATGCTGTCAAGTAACCTTCTAACTTGTTGTCTCTCTAGGTTGCTCTAGTTTCTAGTCATCTTCACTTCCTGCACCAGGGAGGGATTTCATAGTGTTAAATTGTACAGTATTTATAGATTTCCTAAGCCAATGAAGACCTGAGTGATATCCACAAAGATAAGTTCATCAGCAGGAGTGTTTCACCATGCACTCCTGATGGTTATTTGAGAGTCCAGACACAGGTGTCTATGTACGGTTTTATTCTGCCCCGAAATAAAACCTTAGCAATTTTTACCTTTAAGAGGTGGATAAATTTTTAATCTGTTCTGCAAGATTCATATGTTTTGTACTTATTCTATTTGAAATAACATCCCTAACAAAAGTCACTGCACAGAAACATGTGATAGCAAATTCTGTCTTTAAGGAAACACTTCAAGTAATGCAAGATTAAATTCCAGCAACAGGCTGTAAGTGGATGCAAGAGTAACAATCCTATTTGGAGCACCTGGGACAGAAATAGATGTCTTAAGAAAAAAAAAAAAAGGGCTTGGAAAATGAGCACATAGTGTAAAATTTGACAGAAGGAGCCAATAAAACCCTACTACTACTATCAAAATGATAGTACTATTCTATCAAAACATGAGTCTGGCTTTTGTCAATAGAAATGGGATTAAAAATTAAATACAGAATAGTCTAGACAGACAAGAAATACCAAGTTGATTAAACCAGGGACAGGAAACGAGACGATCCTGTTCTAATCCTGATTCTGCTGCGTTCACTGGGTGATTAACCACCCCAAATACCCACAGCTAAACCCCCTTGTTTTAAAATAAGGATAACTGTGACTTAATTAACAAATCCATGTAATTCTCATCATTCTCGTTTTAGGAAAAAATAAAATACATTGTAAATGCTAAGTATTAACATGATTACTCCACCTTCATAGCATGCTAAATTATAAAGGTGTTAAAATAGCTGCTGTTCCCCTCTCTGGTTCCACAGTCACGTGGGACAGCTGATGTTTAATACATGAAATATTTTAGCAAACTCCATAATATTTTCCTCAGCTAAGAATTTCCATTTATGCCTTAAAACAGTCAGAAGCTCAGATGCAAAGTAACTAATTCATTATTTAAAACATGCTATTATTTTCAGACCTGTTCTCTTTCCCTTGCTGAATTGGCTCTCCCTAAGATACTGTTTTACAGACCACATCTACAACTTGTAAAATCCATGCGTGGGTTTTTAATGAGCTGGTAGCAATTTGTCAAATGTCACAATGCTACAGGATCATTCCGTGGTGTTACAATATCTAATTCTAAATTATCCTTGGCTTTGAAGCTGGGTTTCACTTTGAGAGGTTGTAGAAAAGCATAGAATGACAAGGTCATCATGTCCATTGTTTGTGGTGAATACGAATTTATGGAAACAAATACTTTTGTCGCACTTATCTATGTACAGACGGTCCATGTTTCTTTTCAGCTTAGGTTGTGTTTAGTCTCTAGTTTGACAATGTAACTATGTATTTGCTCTTAGAAACTTTTCTCCTGCTTATGACCTCAATAACAAGCATTGCCCTGTAGAGATTCTACAAATCAAGCAGTTACTGAAGCATAAAGCATTTTGTTTGTATACTTTTGTTTACTGACATTTTATAGTGCTAAACTTAATTAAATCTGTGCACTGCTGACCCTGCATCAAATGGAAATCCGTGTTTTGTGAGTCTTATCTATTCCAGCAGGAAACAACTCCCCATAAGTAAGGGAGTAATTGCAGCAAGTAAACTTGTTAAGGCTATTTTTCCCCTGAGGAGGAGGCTTGTTGTCTTTATCTAAATAAAACCAAATGAGTTAAAAAAGACCTATTCGTCTTTCCTTGCTAATTGCAAATGAGTACCAGCAGCTTGTTGAGAAGTGCTGATTAGTAGCTGTCTCTCTGACCCAACAGACTCAGGGTTCATTACAATAAAAATTTATTGAAACATTAAACTGTGTTCTGTTTGTTATTTTCTGCGTGTTCATGCTCTTCATTATTTAAGAACAGTTAATGTTGCACCATTTAAAGCCATCTTACTTTATTTGCTAGTGCAGCTTCACAAAAGCCCAGGTTTAACTCTGTCCAGATTTTTGGTAAACATGAGATTGTTCTGCTCTTTTGAGATGGGACACTTTCACCTTCCATTCCATAGAATCCAGAGGACTGCACATTTTAATTTATTACTGTGAATTCCAAGAGCAGCAATACCAGTGCTGGAGCTCAAGGAGCTCAGTAATTACAGCAACAGATTGAGGGCCAGTAACTGTTTCTAATCCTCTCTAAACTATTAGGGACTGACCTCATCCAAATCACTCCATCTCACTATTTCAGTCATCTTGGCAAAACACGTCTTTGCTCAGTATTTTTCTTACCACTCTAACCTTAAATGGCCCTCTGTGGCTGCAGGGGATTGCTTGGCAAAATCTGTCAAGTAGGTGTGAGTCTCTTTCAAATACAAACTTTCAGATTTGAAACTCCCTTATGAAAACTTTCCATTACTTTTATTTAGATTTTTTTTTTTT